>QEPC01007456.1:86018-116525 GCA_003113815.1 Sphenodon punctatus
CTGGCTGGTGGCTTCAGTGCTTACTAGGCCTTCTGGGGAACTTCCGGGTTTCCCCGGAAGGCCTAGAAAGCGCTGAAGCCACCAGCCAGTGCTGAAGCCCCCGGACCGCTGTGCTGCCGCCGCCGCCTCTGCCGCCACCACCCGGAGCGCCAAAGGTAGGCAATCCCTGGGTGGGGATGTAGGGTGATCCCTGGGGTGGGGTGTGTGTTAAACCACTCCAGGGATCACCCTAGTACCTGCTGGTGCGGGCTCCGGGTCGCCGGCGGTGGCCCAGAGCCCGCACTAGTAGGGACTTAGGGTAAAAAAAAAATGTTTTAAATCCAGGCTGGGTAGGGTGGGTGAGGGGTGCCCCCCCTTCCACCTGCACAGCCTGGGAGGGGGAGGTATTGGGTTTTTTCCCCATTGATTTCAATGGGGACAGTTCCCCATTGAAATCAATGGAATAAATCCGGTACCGGTAAACTGGTTTTAATCCAGTAAACCGTTTTTTTGTAAACTGGTAACTGGTAAAACCGGTAACTGTTTTTTTGCCAGATGTCCCACCCCTACTGCCTACCCTCTGTGCCTAAAGTAACCTCATCACTGCCAGTACTTCAGAATAGTCTAATCTACAAGAGGCTTTATGCAAAATCTGATATCTCCAGCTTGGGACATTAAGTACAGTCAACCCTTAAGCTGAGAACAATCGACTAAGGGCAGGCAAACAACAGGCTGCCAGAGTAACTAGATACAGTGATTTCCACAGTTAGTCCAGTGGGGTGACAAGCCCATTCTCAAGCTATTGGGTGGGTCTTTAGCATGAGTAAAGCAATCCTGTCCCGCTGTGCCCCTCTACGCAGTGTAAAACAGAGGTCCTTGTGCCGAAATACAGGTCTGTGCGCTCAGGCCCGGCTGAGGATCCTCCTGGTGCAGGGACCAGTGTGGCTGCACAAGTGCAAGGAAGCCCCTGGATCAAGCATCCCTTTCCATGTTCTGTTCACTCCTGAAAAGCTGCTTCTTTGATGCCCCCTGCTAGAAACCAACCAGCCAATCACAGCCAGATTGTGGGTTCCTGGACTCAACCTACAGGCAGAATGTGATCACCTGATGGTGTCATTGTCAGGGTGCCACCTTGGCCATTTTACTCTTCACAGACCTGCTTTTCCGCATGGGTTGTAAGCTCCTCAGGCAGGAATTATGTGGAAGAAAGCAAGGAGATGGCAGTGAGAGATGGCAGTGTGTGTGGTAGAAGGGAGTGTGGAAGCAGAGGATTAATTGCTTACACTGTAGTTATTAGCTTCCCCTCTCCATCCTGAAAGGGCTGATAATTAATTGCTTGCAGGAGGTGAAGGGGGTCCTCCTCTTTAATTACCACTTTTCGTTACCCTTCCTTAAACTCCTTAGTGAAGGGCTTATGTGATTACAGAGATTTTATCCAGGGCTTCGCCTTCTCCTCCCATGTGTTCCTTTGGATTTAGCCTACTGTGTTCACCCCTACCCCAAAGAGACTGGGCTAGGAATGGCTGGAGAGAGCATGGCCGAGAAAAGTGTATAGTGTTCTCTGCTTCTGATTGGTTTCCATTCATTGCCTCTATTATTTGCCTGCATCATTTCAATAACAGAGATTCAATGGAGTAACACAGAGGGAAATCCCAAGGACTGGACATCCTTCTGGATTTCCTCATGTTGCAGAATCTCAGAGTGCTTTACAAATTGTTAGAGTTGACAAATATCCCAAACAAATACAAAATTTGGAAAATTTGGTTGCTTCAAATCCATGGAAATGAAATGGATACAATGTTTTTTTTTAGACAGACAGGCTGCCCCAGTGCTGGCCTTGCCAGCCCACTACACCCCCGGGTGACCCATCCGTCTAAAGGTGGCCCACCAGATGTGCAGGCTGCCCATGGGCAGCCCCAGTGACAGCACTCTGGAACATCCCAGAGCACCACCATTGTAGCAGGCTAGCCAAATCTGGGTCACTGGCTCGAAGCGGAGAGGCAGTCTGTCTAATGTATGGACCCATGCTGCTGCTGTGCTTCCAGCCAGCTGTTGCCATGGGCAACACCATGGCACTGCAGATGCTCTAACCCACAACTCTATGGTGTGTGTGCTGAGGGGTGTGTGTGTGCTGCGTGGGTGGACCATGAGCCAGGAAACCCGCCAGGTCTGTCTGATCCAGACCCCAGAGATTTAGAAGTGGGCAGAGGTGGGGGTGCACCCCTAGAGCAGCTCCAGGTGTGGACATCCCCACGTCCGTCTGAAAACACCCAATGTGCTATTCATTTTGCCTCATCCCTTGTGTCCTGGATCGACCCCTGCGGTTGACCGTAAATGCCCGCTTGGAGGTCCCCTGGGTTTCCCGGTTGGCGATGTTTGAGTATGCATTCTCGGTGACTCCGCCATGGTTATGGAACTCCTTCCCGGTGGAGATTTGCCTCTCTCTGGATCTCCCCTCCTTCCGTACGCAGTGCAAAACCTGGCTGTTTCACCAGGCGTTCAGTGAAAGAGCCGGGTAGTGGGTGAGGGTTTTATTTTGGGATTAGGGTTTTTTGTTGGGCCTTTGTTGTATTTTTAAAATATTTATTATAGTTTATTATTATAGTATGTTTTTATATTTTTATGATGTTTTTATGTCTTGTACACCACCCCGAGCTGCCATTGGACTGGAAGGGGCAGTATAGAAATGATGGAAATAAATAAATAAATAAAATGATTTCCTGCTTCGCTTTTGGAGCTGGAGATTAATTTCACTTGTTTTGTCTACTCAGTTAACTAGTTTACTTCATTTTGATTTTATTACTTCATTCCTTTGTTCCATGCTATATATCAATACTGTGCACTGTATCATTGCCCACCTAAAGGCTGCACCAGTGGGACCGTGGGGGGTGGGGTGATGGTGGACTGGGTGTTAAGGGAAGGCTTGTGAGGGGGTATTATGTGTTTTGGGTAGGGGGGTATTATGTTGTGGGAGATTGGGGATATTCTCTGGCCTCTGTGTGAGGGGGGCTGGAGAGGGAGTGGGTTGGGGACGGGAATCTTTTCCCCCAGTGTGACGGTGGTAAAGGGTCCTGAGGGGGAGGTGTGGGATCCTGCCTGGTGGTATGGGGGAATTGGTGGGGAGGGGATCTCCCTCGCCATGTGGGTGGAGTAGCTGGGGGGGTCCAGCCGGGGAGGGTGGGTGCAGCGATTGGGGTCGTGATGAGGTGGGGGGAGATATGATCCTTATGGGGGGGTGACATCTGTGAGACGGGTCAGGTGTTCATTGCCTGTCCCTCTCACTCACACACACACCCCCAAGCAGATGATGAAGCGGCTCATGATCAGAGGACCCCTGGTTGGAATCTGATGCTGTTGAACGTGAGGTTGGTGGTTAATAAATCCATTACAGTCCAGGAGTTAATCCTGGACCATGATGCTGACCTTGTGTGCATTACGGAGACCTGGCTGGATGATGAGTCCATGCCGCGCGTTTGCGATGCGGGTGGTATGGAGGTAGGTCAGATTTCTATGGTCCGTAATGACCGTGACAGGATATTTTGCTTCCTCTAAGTAATGTCTCCATGTGGCGAATGCTGCCTTAATGCCTAACAATTCCCAGTCCAGGATGGTATAGATTTTCTCCGCACTGGACAGTTGGCGGGAATAGTATGTGCACGGCATTAGGCGGTCACCCTCTGCCCCAGATTTAGCCCAGGTTTAGCCCACAATAATCAATGCAGGGACAGAGCCCCCCCGTCCTTCTTGGGGGGAAAAACAGAGGCGTTCCTGCAGGGGAAGAGGAATGAAGGATAAATCCTCGTTGTAAATTGTCCTCTATATAGTCCTTTAGTGTAGCTAGTTCTGGACCTGAAAGGGCGTAGATCCGTCCGTAGGGGGACTCTGTTCTTGGAATCAATTCAATGGGATAGTCATATGACCGATGGGGAGGGAGAGTTGCAGCTTCCTTTTGATCAAAAACGTCCGCAAAGTCCTTATACTGTGGGGGCAAGGCTCTGGTAGCACTGGATTCCGTTGTCGCTATTCCCTTCTGAGGGGCTGGTCGGATGCAGGACGCCCTGCTCTCGGCGGCCAGGAACAAGACTGTCCAACTTCTCCAATTGATGGTGGGAGCCTATTTTGGCTGACCTCATGCCAGCTCCATGCAGCATCAGCCTCAGGGGGAGGGCAGTGTAGCCATTATTTTTAAGGATTCGTGGTAGTCAGGAGGTATCCAGTGCAGGCTATATTGGGGGTAGAGAGCCTCCATCTTTTGTTTGATTTGGTGGGGGACAGATTGGGGGTGTTGCTAATATACGGTGCACCTACCTGTATGGCAGAATCCCTATGCACCAACAGAGCTGGTGTCGGATGTGGTATTGCGCTCTCCGAAGACACTAGTCATGGGGGACTGCAACATACATGCTGACGCCAGTCTCAGTGACCCAAAGCGTGAGTTCATGGCCTCCATGGCAACCATGGGCCTGTCCCAAATTGTCAATGGCCCAACGCATGATGGGGGGGCATACCCTGGACCTGATTTTTTGCACCGGCCTTGAGGCGAGGGCTTCATTGATGGGGGAGGTATCAGTAGAACCCTTGTCATGGACGGATCATTACCTCCTGCGAGCACGTCTCCTAGCGCATGTTTGCAACCTGTGGGGGGTATAGAACCGATTTGGATGGTTCACCCCTGGAGACTAATAGAACCCGAGTGGTTCCAGGAAGCTCTTGGGGAGTTATTCTCTGATCTTGATGACCGCCTGCTCGATGACCTTGTGGCTTTATGGAATATCTGACTGTTGGAGGCCATTGACCGGACAGCTCCAAGGCGTCCGCTCCCTCAGCAAGAGCTCCTTAGGCTTCCATGGTTTACGGAGGATCTGAGGTTGCTGAAGCGGGAAGGGCGGTGGTTGGAGCACCGGTGGTGCTGTTCACGTGCTGAAGCTGACAGATTGCAGCATAGTCAGTCTATGTGCCTATGCTGTAACTGTAAGGGCAGCAAAAGAGGTTTTTGCTGCCTCTATAGCCTCTGCAAAATCTCATCCAGCTGAGCTTTTCTGGGTGGTGAAGGGGTTGGTTGGTCCTCCCTGCCTCCGCCTGGAATCGGAGGTATCTAATGCCCGCTGTGACATGTTTGGTGATTATTTTGCAGAGAAAATTGCTCGGATTCACCACAACTTTGACACCGCACTTATTGCAATGGGTGAACCAGAGCTTGTCCGGTTTTGTGGGATCAGTTTCAGTTGGTGTCATCCGCCGGGGCAGGGGATGTTCTTGGGGCTGTTAGGACCACCTTTTGTGAACTTGACCCATGTCCGTCCTGGCTGGTTAAGACCAGCTGGGAGACAGTGGATCCATTACTGGGGGGGGTGATCAATGCCTCTTTTCGGGAGGGCAGAGTGCCAAGCTGCCTAAAAGAGGTGGTGGTGCAGCCTCTGCTCAAAAAACCATCACTTGACGTTGATTCCCTCACCAGTTATTGGCCGGTCTTTAACCTTTCCTTTTTAGGGAAGGTTATTGAACGGGCAGTGGCACTGCAACTCCAGGCGCATTTGGACAGTATCAGTTTCCTTGACCCTTTTCAATCTGGATTCTGCCCCAGCTATGGTACTGAGATGGCATTAGTAGCCTTGGTGAATGATCTCCGTCAGGAGATGGATGCAGGATGTTCGACCTTTTTGATCCTGCTAGATCTCTTGGCCGCTTTTGATACTGTGGACCATGGGCTGCTGTCGAGATGGCTGCGAGACATGGGGGGTCTGGACGAGACTGTCCTTGGATGGTTCAGCTCGTTCCTTTTCGGTAGAAGCCAGCAGGTGGTGTGGGGGCTGAAACATCTAGCCCCCAGGCCTTGACATGTGGCGTTCCGCAGGGTTCCATTTTGTCTCCATTGTCATTTAATGTGTAATATGCAGCCCCTGGGGGAGATCGTGAGAGGGTTCAGGGTGCGATGTCACCAATATGCTAATGATACTCAGCTGTATCTCTCATTTTCAACTGACCCAGGTCCTGCTGTCTCATTACTTTCCCAATGTTTGGAGGTCGTGGTGGATTGGATGTGGCAGAGCAGACTGAAGCTCAATCCTGATAAGATGGAGGTGATGGTGGTAGGAAGGGCGGGGGAGGTGCTAGCCCCCCTGATAGAGGGGTTCGCCTGCCTGTTGCTCTTCAGGTTTGGAGTCTGGGAGTAGTTTTGGATACGGGTCTCTGTCTGGATCGGCAGGTGGCGGTGGTGACTAAAGCCACCTTTCGCCGGCTGTATCTGGTTCGGAGGCTTCGACCTTACCTATCCGGGCCCAATCTGGTCTCTCTCATCCATGCCTTCGTCACCTCGAGGCTAGACTACTGCAATGTGCTCTACGTAGGGCTTCCCTTGTTTCTAGTTCAGAGGCTTCAGCTAGTGCAGAATGCAGCAGCCCGTCTCGGGACGGGGCGGTGTGAGCGCATAACACCGGTGCTGTCAGGGTGCAGGCTTGAACCTGCAACCCTGACCTTGGCAGGTAGGGAAGTTTCCCCAGCACTATAGGGTAGCTGGGCTTGCTGATACTCTCCTACTGTCTACCTGGCACCCTGCCCTGTGTGACTCCTCCCCCCTGGACTCCTCANCCAGTGTTAGAGGGTAGCTGGGCTTGCTGCTACTCTCCTCCTGTCTGCCTGGTGTCCTGCCCTGTTTGACTCCTCCCTCCTGGACTCCTCATTGGTTCCCAGTAATATAAAAGGCCTGATGGGAACAGTTGCAAGCTGCGGGACATCAGCTCTTGGCTGTGATCCTGTTGCTTGCGTCACCCTTTGTGTTTTTGGTGTACTTTCAGGTTTCCCTCTCCTTCTGCCCTGGGCTGTCCTTCTTCCCTCTTGGTTCCTCTGCTTCCCTTGTCTCTGTGACTCCTGTTCCCTGTTAGTTGTCTCTTAGCCAGTTCTGTCTCCTTCTTCAGTCTGCCTTGTGTGGGGATTCCCCTCCCCCTCTCCCTTGTTAGGTCTAGGTTTCCCCACTCTGCTAGTTGTTCCTGGGAGTTCCCTGTTGCTCCCTTTGTTCCCTGCTCTTCCCGAGGGTTGGTTTCTGTGCCTCCGAGGTGGTGCAGCATTGCCTTGTCCCTTTCCTTGTGACGGTGTTGTGTTCTGCGTATGTGCGTTTCTTGTCCTGTGAAACCCTTTGTGTGTCTTGTATGAGTGAAACCTCCTTCCTTGCTGTTGCATGTGATCCCTGTTCCCCTCGTGTGCTGGGACCTTGCTGTCCTACTCCCTCCAGCTTCCCAGCTGCTGGTTATCCCTGCCATCATCCCTATTGTTGACTCCCCTTCGTTGCCTTGGCCTCTGGCTCCCCTTGCCTCTGGCTTCCCTCGTTGCCTCGGCCTCTGGCTGCCCTCACCTCTGGCTTCCCTCGTTGCCTCGGCCTCTGGCTCCCCTCGCCTCCGACTTCCCTCGTTGCCTCAGTGTGCCTCCCGCTTCCCCTGTGTTGATCCCTGTTTCCAGTTCCCGGTCCTGTGTGTCTTTTCCCTGTCCCTCCACCTCGATGATGAGTCGTATGCCTTCCTAGACCAGCTTGGCTGGTACTTACGCAGAGTGCTTTATCTCCTGGATCTCAGAGAGCGGCTGAGAGGTTTCCTTGCTAATCCTGTGTTTCCCCTTTTGCCTTTCCTCCTTATCTTTCCTTCTGTCCTTTCCCTAGACTCCGACCCCGGAGCCTGACAGTATGTCCCGCCATCGCCCCTTTAATCAATTCCCCTGCTCCCCATCCCCTACCTTGGTGTAGGGCAGTATAGCGGGATGAGGGTATATTTGTTTGTTTGTTTGCTTTTGGAGCTGCCCTGGTATTCCTATTTATCCCAGCACCTAGTGTTACTAGGGTCACTTGCAGGCCGTGAACTTTGTAATTGGCTGTCCGTGGCACGGAGGATGAGTTCCGGTTAACCCTCATGAGGGCTAACACCTGCTGCATGGAAATGGTCTGCTTATCAGCAGGTGGAGACATTTCGGAATCACAGGTCCAGAACTCAGTTGCCTTCCTCCAGGATGTGGGAGGCTCACTGGGAGGTGAAGACGTATTTAGCCCAGGTGGCTGTTACTTCCCCTGTTCGGAGCTTGGATGCCTCCTCTAAACCACCTGCTCGGAATACGGCCAAGCGATCCACCCCATTGCCTCCCAAGCAGCCCGACATTGGGGGTTGGAGTAAGGGGAAGGAGTCGGATTCTGAGACTGAGGGGGNTCCCAAGCAGCCCGACATTGGGGGTTGGAGTAAGGGGAAGGAGTCGGATTCTGAGACTGAGGGGGGTTGGGAGGATTTGAGTGAGGAAGAAGTGGACAGTTATGATGAGGGCGATATGGAAATGGGAGGTTCTGGTACCATCTCCACTATCTACGGCCTGTGCCACAGTGGATTACCTGCTGAGAAGGACAATCTGTTCACGACTATGGAGCAGGTACAGTCCCTCATTAGTGCACAAAGAACCAAAGATATGGCACCTGATCCTGCCCTGTTTGCCACCTTACAGTCCCTATGCGACCAGCTGGTCACAGGGACCACCAAGGCGGTCCCTGCCCCCATGTTAGCTTCTGTAGCTAGCAAAGAAGTGCAGAAACCCTCCATCACAGCCCCTGAGCCACCCTCATTCCCAACAACCCAGAGACCATTGTCACTCTGAGAATGATCTGGGAAAGCAGCCTGCACCCCGGGTAGCATTTATTGGCATGACCTTCCAAAGCAAGGCTCTGGGGCTTCCGTCCCTTTCGGCATCACCACTGCTCCATCTTGGAGGATTAGCAACAACACAGGGGCCATCAACACCTCCTTTAGTTTCCACCAGCCGCGTGGCAGTATGCCACCCTCCAAGACCAATGTGCGTTGCAGCAGCACGGGAGATACCTTGCCTCCACGAAGCCAGCTTAAGACTTCCAGGTAACCAGCCTGTCTTGGGGCCAATAATGAAGGTGGACCCTGATAAACATCTGCATCTTAGGTCCCTGAACTTCCCTTCTTGGAAGGTTCCCGAGGCCTCCCTGATAAAACCCAACTATATGATGAACGGTGCCTCACAGGATTCCTCTCTGCCTAGTTCTTCTGGGAACTCCGTATCATCAGGACAGAGTTTCCTAGTAGGAACCTTTTCAAGGGCTTTGATGCTAAGAGAGCTATTTGTCAACAAGGAGAAGCCTGGGTTGCCACCTGTCCTAGGTAATGCTGTGACCCACTCTACGTTAGCCCCAGACAATGAAGATAGTGAGGAAGTTCCCAAAAAGAATACTCTGCTTGATGCGATGACAGGGAATAAAGATGTGGACCTAGCGCCAGAAAACCCTGCGGCACAAGTCGCGCTGGGAATTCCAGCACAGACTGCTGTGAAAGCCTCCAACCCCAAGGTGCAACTCCTGACCCAGATGGAGCTGGAAACACCACTGCCTTTTCTAACTGAGACTAAGGACAACGAGGATCAAATTCCAGACTACTCATCTTCCCATGAGGCAACTGCCATGGCTGGCATGCCTAGCGTCCCCTCTAGGTAATCCGTAAGGACCTTAACAAGGCTGACGTCTCCAGTACATCTGCCTACTGTTGGACCTTGCAAGGTTGATACTCGGGAAATCAGGAAACTGATGGCTTACCACGAAACCCCCAGAAATGTGGTGCAACACCCCGTCCTGTACCAGGAGGGAACTTCCCCTCAAAACAAGAGATGTCAAACTGCTCTCGCCACTTCTCAATGACGAATCCATCAACAGCCTCCACTGATACACAGTCGAGCCTGGGAAAAACTTGTGCCTCATTCATGCCTAGTGCTGACACCCCAGGGGTGCCTCCACGACCACCACCATGAATGCCTAAGACTGTTGGGGCACCAAATCATGCACCTGGACTTTTGCCTACCCCCCACCTACCTTCATTGTGTTTAGCATCCCCCTCTGGAGTTATGCCTTTTTTAGCTTGGGAACCTTTTTTGCCTTTGTGTATATCTTGCCCTGGGGTTCCCCTCTCCTCTGTGCAGCCTGTAACAGTTGGTTCATGCCATGTGGTGGGGGGTGGCCTGGAGGGGGGGTACTGTCAGGGTGCAGGCTTGAACCTGCAACCCTGACCTTGGCAGGTAGGGAAGATTCCCCAGCACTATAGGGTAGCTGGGCTTGCTGATACTCTCCTACTGTCTACCTGGCACCCTGCCCTGTGTGACTCCTCCCCCCTGGACTCCTCATTGGTTCCCAGTAATATAAAAGGCCTGATGGGAACAGTTGCAAGCTGTGGGACATCAGCTCTTGGCTGTGATCCTGTTGCTTGCTTCACTCTTTGTGTTTTTGGTGTACTTTCAGGTTTCCCTCTCCTTCTGCCCTGGCCTGTCCCTCTTCCCTCTTGGTACCTCTGCTTCCCTTGTCTCTGTGACTCCTGTTCACCTGTTAGTTGTCTCTTAGCCATTTCTGTCTCCTTCTTCAGTCTGCCTTGTGTGAGGATTCCCCACCCCTCTCCCTTGTTAGGTCTAGGTTTCCCCACTCTGCTAGTTGTTCCTGGTAGTTCCCTGTTGCTCCCTTTGTTCCCTGCTCTTCCCGAGGGTTGGTTTCTGTGCCTCTGAGCTGGTGCGGCATTACCTTGTCCCTTTCCTTGTGACGGTGTTGTGTTCTGCGTATGTGCGTCTCTTGTCCTGTGAAACCCTTTGTGTGTCTTGTATGAGTGAAATCTCCTTCCTTGCTGGTGCATGTGATCCCTGTTCCCCTCATGTGCTGGGGCCTTGCTGCCCTACTCCCTCCAGCTTCCCAGCTTCTGGTTATCCCTGCCAGCATCCCTATTGTTGACTCCCCCTCGTTGCCTCGGCCTCTGGCTCCCCTCGCCTCTGGCTTCCCTCATTGCCTCGGCCTCTGGCTCCCCTCACCTCTGGCTTCCCTTGTTGCCTCAGAGTGCCTCCCGCTTCCCCTGTGTTGATCCCTGTTTCCAGTTCCCGGTCCTGTGTGTCTTTTCCCTGTCCCTCCACCTCGATGATGAGTCGTATGCCTTCCTAGACCAGCTTGGCTGGTACTTACGCAGAGTGCTTTATCTCCTGGATCTCAGAGAGCGGCTGAGAGGTTTCCTTGCTAATCCTGTGTTTCCCCTTTTGCCTTTCCTCCTTATCTTTCCTTCTGTCCTTTCCCTAGACTCCGACCCCGGAGCCTGACAGTATGTCCCGCCATCGCCCCTTTAATCAATTCCCCTGCTCCCCATCCCCTACCTTGGTGTAGGGCAGTATAGCGGGATGAGGGTATATTTGTTTGTTTGTTTGCTTTTGGAGCTGCCCTGGTATTCCTATTTATCCCAGCACCTAGTGTTACTAGGGTCACTTGCAGGCCGTGAACTTTGTAATTGGCTGTCCGTGGCACGGAGGATGAGTTCCGGTTAACCCTCATGAGGGCTAACACCTGCTGCATGGAAATGGTCTGCTTATCAGCAGGTGGAGACATTTCGGAATCACAGGTCCAGAACTCAGTTGCCTTCCTCCAGGATGTGGGAGGCTCACTGGGAGGTGAAGACGTATTTAGCCCAGGTGGCTGTTACTTCCCCTGTTCGGAGCTTGGATGCCTCCTCTAAACCACCTGCTCGGAATACGGCCAAGCGATCCACCCCATTGCCTCCCAAGCAGCCCGACATTGGGGGTTGGAGTAAGGGGAAGGAGTCGGATTCTGAGACTGAGGGGGGTTGGGAGGATTTGAGTGAGGAAGAAGTGGACAGTTATGATGAGGGCGATATGGAAATGGGAGGTTCTGGTACCATCTCCACTATCTACGGCCTGTGCCACAGTGGATTACCTGCTGAGAAGGACAATCTGTTCACGACTATGGAGCAGGTACAGTCCCTCATTAGTGCACAAAGAACCAAAGATATGGCACCTGATCCTGCCCTGTTTGCCACCTTACAGTCCCTATGCGACCAGCTGGTCACAGGGACCACCAAGGCGGTCCCTGCCCCCATGTTAGCTTCTGTAGCTAGCAAAGAAGTGCAGAAACCCTCCATCACAGCCCCTGAGCCACCCTCATTCCCAACAACCCAGAGACCATTGTCACTCTGAGAATGATCTGGGAAAGCAGCCTGCACCCCGGGTAGCATTTATTGGCATGACCTTCCAAAGCAAGGCTCTGGGGCTTCCGTCCCTTTCGGCATCACCACTGCTCCATCTTGGAGGATTAGCAACAACACAGGGGCCATCAACACCTCCTTTAGTTTCCACCAGCCGCGTGGCAGTATGCCACCCTCCAAGACCAATGTGCGTTGCAGCAGCACGGGAGATACCTTGCCTCCACGAAGCCAGCTTAAGACTTCCAGGTAACCAGCCTGTCTTGGGGCCAATAATGAAGGTGGACCCTGATAAACATCTGCATCTTAGGTCCCTGAACTTCCCTTCTTGGAAGGTTCCCGAGGCCTCCCTGATAAAACCCAACTATATGATGAACGGTGCCTCACAGGATTCCTCTCTGCCTAGTTCTTCTGGGAACTCCGTATCATCAGGACAGAGTTTCCTAGTAGGAACCTTTTCAAGGGCTTTGATGCTAAGAGAGCTATTTGTCAACAAGGAGAAGCCTGGGTTGCCACCTGTCCTAGGTAATGCTGTGACCCCCTCTACGTTAGCCCCAGACAATGAAGATAGTGAGGAAGTTCCCAAAAAGAATACTCTGCTTGATGCGATGACAGGGAATAAAGATGTGGACCTAGCGCCAGAAAACCCTGCGGCACAAGTCGCGCTGGGAATTCCAGCACAGACTGCTGTGAAAGCCTCCAACCCCAAGGTGCAACTCCTGACCCAGATGGAGCTGGAAACACCACTGCCTTTTCTAACTGAGACTAAGGACAACGAGGATCAAATTCCAGACTACTCATCTTCCCATGAGGCAACTGCCATGGCTGGCATGCCTAGCGTCCCCTCTAGGGAATCCGTAAGGACCTTAACAAGGCTGACGTCTCCAGTACATCTGCCTACTGTTGGACCTTGCAAGGTTGATACTCGGGAAATCAGGAAACTGATGGCTTACCACGAAACCCCCAGAAATGTGGTGCAACACCCCGTCCTGTACCAGGAGGGAACTTCCCCTCAAAACAAGAGATGTCAAACTGCTCTCGCCACTTCTCAATGACGAATCCATCAACAGCCTCCACTGATACACAGTCGAGCCTGGGAAAAACTTGTGCCTCATTCATGCCTAGTGCTGACACCCCAGGGGTGCCTCCACGACCACCACCATGAATGCCTAAGACTGTTGGGGCACCAAATCATGCACCTGGACTTTTGCCTACCCCCCACCTACCTTCATTGTGTTTAGCATCCCCCTCTGGAGTTATGCCTTTTTTAGCTTGGGAACCTTTTTTGCCTTTGTGTATATCTTGCCCTGGGGTTCCCCTCTCCTCTGTGCAGCCTGTAACAGTTGGTTCATGCCATGTGGTGGGGGGTGGCCTGGAGGGGGGGTACTGTCAGGGTGCAGGCTTGAACCTGCAACCCTGACCTTGGCAGGTAGGGAAGATTCCCCAGCACTATAGGGTAGCTGGGCTTGCTGATACTCTCCTACTGTCTACCTGGCACCCTGCCCTGTGTGACTCCTCCCCCCTGGACTCCTCATTGGTTCCCAGTAATATAAAAGGCCTGATGGGAACAGTTGCAAGCTGTGGGACATCAGCTCTTGGCTGTGATCCTGTTGCTTGCTTCACTCTTTGTGTTTTTGGTGTACTTTCAGGTTTCCCTCTCCTTCTGCCCTGGCCTGTCCCTCTTCCCTCTTGGTACCTCTGCTTCCCTTGTCTCTGTGACTCCTGTTCACCTGTTAGTTGTCTCTTAGCCATTTCTGTCTCCTTCTTCAGTCTGCCTTGTGTGAGGATTCCCCACCCCTCTCCCTTGTTAGGTCTAGGTTTCCCCACTCTGCTAGTTGTTCCTGGTAGTTCCCTGTTGCTCCCTTTGTTCCCTGCTCTTCCCGAGGGTTGGTTTCTGTGCCTCTGAGCTGGTGCGGCATTACCTTGTCCCTTTCCTTGTGACGGTGTTGTGTTCTGCGTATGTGCGTCTCTTGTCCTGTGAAACCCTTTGTGTGTCTTGTATGAGTGAAATCTCCTTCCTTGCTGGTGCATGTGATCCCTGTTCCCCTCATGTGCTGGGGCCTTGCTGCCCTACTCCCTCCAGCTTCCCAGCTTCTGGTTATCCCTGCCAGCATCCCTATTGTTGACTCCCCCTCGTTGCCTCGGCCTCTGGCTCCCCTCGCCTCTGGCTTCCCTCATTGCCTCGGCCTCTGGCTCCCCTCACCTCTGGCTTCCCTTGTTGCCTCAGAGTGCCTCCCGCTTCCCCTGTGTTGATCCCTGTTTCCAGTTCCCGGTCCTGTGTGACTTTTCCCTGTCCCTCCACCTCAATGATGAGTCGTATGCCTTCCTAGACCAGCTTGGCTGGTACTTATGTGGAGTGCTTTATCTTCTGCATATCAGAGAGCGACTGAGAGGTTTCCTTGTTAATCCTGTGTTTTCCCCTTTTGCCTTTCCTCCTTATCTTTCCTTCTGTCCTTTCCCTAGGCTCTGACCCCAGAGCCTGACAGGTGCTTCGCGCTCTGCACTGGCTGCCTGTAGCATACTGAGGCAGATTCAAGGTGTTAGTATTGATTTACAAAGCCCTGCACGGTCTGGGCCCCTCATATCTCAGGGACTATCTCACCCTCCGCACCTCAGAGCAATCCTTTCGGTCCACTGGGGGCGCCTTTCTGGAGGTCCCCCGTGTAAGACGGGGGGCCACAATGGAGAGGTCGTTCTCGGTGGCCGGGCTGCAGTTATGGAATTCCCTCCCGGAGGAGGCTCGCCTGGCCCTGGGAGGGGAACATTTAAGGGGGTAGTTTTAATTATTTATATTGTTGTTTTGTTTTAACTGTTGTGAGATGCCCCGAGATGCCATAGGCATGAGGAGGCGGCCAATAAATATAAATTGATTGATTAATTAAATTAGGGAAGGTTATTGAGCAGGTGGTGGCCCAGCAGCTGCAGGCGCATCTAGACCGCACTGATTATCTGCATCCTTTTTAGTCCGGTTTTTGTCCGGGCTATGGCATGGAGACTGTGCTTATTAGGGGTGGGACTACCGGATCATTCGGTATCTGATACTGCTGGTATTTGGTGTACCGGCAGTATTGGATTAAACCCAGTAATCCAGTGTAATTTACCAGATTCCCCTACCGGATCTTTTTTACATTGCAGCCATTCAAATGAATGGCCGCAATATTAAAAAAAAACAAAAAACACTTTCCCTCCCCAGTCCAGGCTGCGTGGGTGGAAGGGGGGGACACCCTCACCCACCCTGCCCGGCCTGGCTTTAAAAAAAAATTCCCCTTGAAGTCCCTGCTAGTGTGGGCTCTGGGCCGCCGCCAGCGACCTAGAGCCCACACCAGCAGGTAGGTTGTTGTACTAGGGTGATCTCTGGGGTGGGGGGTGGTTTAACATACACCCCACCCCAGGGATCACCCTACCTCCCCACCCAGGAATTGCCTACCTTGTGCTCCAGGCGGTGGCGGCCCGACTCTGGCGGCTTCAGTGCTGGCTGTGGTTGCCGGCTTCACCGGAAGGCCTAGTAGCACTGAAGCCGGCAGCCACAGCCAGCGCTGAAGCCGCTGGAGTCGGACCGCCGCCACCCGAAGCGCAAGGTAGGTGCTCCCTGGGTGGGGAGGTAGGGTGATCCCTGGGGTGGGGGGGTGTTAAACCACCTCCCACCCCAGGGATCACCCTAGTCCCTGCTGGTGTGGGCTCCGGGTCGCCAGCGCCGACCCAGAGCCTGCACTAGCAGGGACTTCGGGTGAAAAAAAATAATTTTTAAGCCAGGCTGGGCAGGGTGGGTGGGGGGGTGTCCCCCCTTCCACCTGCACAGCCTGGGAGGGGGAGGGGGAGGCGGGAGGTTTTTGTGTTTTTTTCCATTGATTTCAATGGGGACAGTTCCCCATTGAAATCAATGGAACAAATCCGGTACCGGTACACAAATCCGGAAATCCGGTTTTTTAAAATCCGGTAACCGGTAAATCTGGTACCCGGTAATTGCCCTGATGTCCCACCCCTAGCACTTATGACCTTGGTTGACGACCTTCACTGTGAATTAGAACAGGGTTATTTGACCCTGCTAATTCTGTTAGATCTGTCGGCTGCTTTTGATACTGTTGACCATGAGATGTTGGTGACTCACTTGTGAGATCAAACTGGAGTGGGCAAGAGCCTTGTTGACTGGTTCCGCTCCTTCCTGGCTGGGAGAACTTAGTGCGTAGTGCTTGGAGATTGTTCTTCATCTCCATGGGACCTCACCTGTGGTGTCCTGCAAGGCTCTATTCTGTCCCCACTCTTGTTCAACACAACATGTATATGCAGCGACTTGATGAGGTCGTGAGATGGTATGGGGTGCGGTGTCCTCAATATGCTGATGACACCCAACTCTACCTCTCATTTTCATCTGACCCTGACCCGGCAGTCGGTGCTTACCCGATGTCTTGCGGCTATTGCGGATTGGATGAGGGCAAGCCAACTGAAGCTGAATCCCAACAAGACAGAGGTGATGGTGGTGGGAAGGGCAGTGGATGTGGCAATTCCCATAATCGATGGAGTCCGCCCTTCGTTGGTATCCCAGGTCTGTAGTATGGACATGCTTCTCGATTCGTAGATCCGCCTGGATTTCCAAGTGGGGCTGTGGTGAGGAATGCGTTTCACCAGTTACATCTGGTGCGACAGCTTCGGCTGATATTTCAGATAGTAACCTGGCCACCATCATCCATGCTTTCATTACCTCGAGATTGAACTATTGCAATACACGCTACATGGGGCTACCTATGATGACAGTCGAGAGACTGCAGCTAGTGCAGAATGCTACAGTCCGTCTCCTTACGGGGATGGGTCACCTTGAGCACATTACACTGGTGTTCCAGACGCTGCACCGGCTGCCTATCATCTTCAAGCCCAATTCAAGGTATTGGTTTTGACCTATAAAGCCCTATACGGCCTTGGCCTTACTTACCTGTGGGACCGCCTCGCTCTTCACACTCTGGAGCAGTCTCTGCAGTCCACTGGGGGCGCCCTTCTCAAGGTCCCCCGTGTGGCCTGGGGGGCCACTATGGAGAGGGCATTCTCAGTGGCTGCATCTAGGCTGTAGAACTGCCTCCCTGTGGACACCTGGGTGGCCCTGGATCACCCCTCCTTCTGTCATATTTGTAAAACCTGGCTGTTCCACCTGGCTTTTGGCAAGGGAGATGGGGTGTAGGGTGGGATGGGGGGAGGGGGCGGGTTGGTTTGTGCCTTCCCTTTTATTATATTTTATGGTTTTATTGTTTTTATGTATTTTAATATTGTAAGCCGCCCCGGGCTGCTTGGAGCAGGAGGGACAGGATATTAAATGATTTTATAAATAAATAATAAATAAATAAACCATGCTATGGTGCAATTGCATGGTCTGCAATATTGCTAAATAGCACTAAATGAAGGGAACAAAGTGCTGAAACAAAGTAAAGTAAGTACCAAATGTGCAAATAGTGCATGGCTAGCAGAAATTACATGGTGAATATTGGCAAACTTCCTTTAGCTCTACAAAGCCATACACCACCACCACCCATTGAAATGCAGCTTCCTTGGGGAAGGATGGAGCAGCTGTAGAACAATGCCAGGATGTTTAGGTCAGTGAATGAAGGTAAATCCTGTCTCCAGGTGGCACAAGGAAACACAGGAAGGAAGCTCTGAATGTTGGCCAAGACCCTGGAGATAGCCCCTAAGATAATCAGCTAGGGTTTCCAAGGGACTAAAGGTGGCCAGTGGCTGCTTTTCACCATTTATTCCATGGGCAGGTTCTCTGAACCAACAAGAGGGGGAAGGCATCAGGAAGAGTAGGGCCCAGCATACCTGCTGTAGGCACAATGGACTTCTTCAGACTCTGCTGGCTCTCTGGAGCCTCCAGTGAAAGACACAAGCCCTCACGCTATAGCAAGGTTGCCCTCCTCTATGATATCTATTTTGGTGTGAGTCTCAACTCCTGATAAAGGTACCCAGAGGTCAGAGTATAGAAATCGAGGTGATCTTCTCCCTCTACACTTTGTCCTTGGGCAATCTCCTTTAATTGCATGGCTTCCACTTTCACCTCTATGCTGACGGCACTCAACTCTGTCTCTCTCTTGCTCCCTCTATCTAATCTCGTATCACAAACTGTCTCTCTAACATCTCTGCCTGGATGTCTCACTGTCAACCCAAACTTAATATGGCCCAAACTGAACTCCTAGTCTTCCCACCAAAGCCTTCCTCTCCCTCTTCCTTTCTCAATTCTTTCCTCTTCCTTCTCAATTTCCATCAATGGGGTCACCATTCAGCCTGTCTCTCGGGCATGTAGCCTGGACTTCATCTTTGGCTCCTCCCTCTCCTTTAAACTTCAAATGTAATCTGTTGCTAAATCCTGTCATCTCTCCTTGTGCAACATTGCTAAGATCTGTCCTTTCCTCACTGTGTCCATCGTTAAAACTCTAGTTCATGCTCTGGTTATCTCTCACCTTGACTATTGCAACCTCCTTCTCACTAGCCTTCCCCGATCTCACCTGCCCCAAGTTGTCTATTCAAAACTCTGCTGCCAAGATCATCCACCTCGCCTGCCGCTTTGATCACGTGCAGCCTCCTGTCAGGCCCCGCCCCTTGCAAAGAGGCAAGGGGAGAAGAGAACATGAAAAGCCCCAGAGGGACCCACCTGCAGCAGCGGGGCAATCCCCGCCACCGGCACCACGGCGGCAAGCACAAGCGCTGCCGCCCCCCTTAGAGACAGCGTCGGGGAACGGAGCTCCGCCCCCCGCTCCCCTTGAACAGCTCCAAGAGGTTTCCCCGCAGCAGGGGAAGACGTCAGGCACCGGCCCCGCCCCCCTCCGACGCAGCGCACGCATAGCGGCGCGAGGGGCGGAGTCAGGGGCGGGGCTTTCGGGCGAGGCCTCACTGGGAGCCATAAAAACGCCGGCGGGGTAGCCATTCCCCGCCGGTAATCGAGAGAGAAGCTGGCCCCTTGATTCTTGTCTGCTATCCTGAGCTACTGCCTTGAAGCTAAGTGTTGACCTGTTTGCGTGCTTTTGTGACTGTGTGTATAATTGTCCTGTTGTTCTTCCTTTGCCCTTCCTGCCTCAGCAAGTGTGTGGGTGAGTCGTGTGCCTCCCCCCACTCCCCGCAACCCGTTTCCCCCTCCCCCCCCGCCAGGGACAGCATCCTTTCCTACACTTGTGCCCCCTTCCTGATTGATTCATCCCCCTCTCCTTGCCCGAGTATTCGCGCCGTGCACCCCCCCCCTCTCCCGTTTGCCTCCTTCCTGGTTCCAGGGTTACCCCCCCCCCTTGGCTCTGCCTTCCCTTCACCTGGAGCACTTCCCTCCTCACGAGGCCATCACTTGGGTAAGGGACCCCCTGAGTGACGTGACGCTCCTGTGTGCCAGGCTACCTGTCCCTCTCCCCTCTCCTGGTGGCAATACCTCTCTCCCCCCCAATGATGACACGGGTTGCCTCGTAGACCTCGAGGAAAGCCCACCTACTAACCTGAGGGGAATACCGGGAGCCTTCCATACGCCAGGGAGAGAGGCGGCCTACCCCCCTGTACCCTTGCCCCCGTGCCCGGGCCCCTTTGGGTCCTCTTCCCCTTCCTACCCTGACACCTCCCAATCCTCTCTCCACTGGCTCCCTCTACCTGAACTGGCCGGGAGTGCTGGGGAGCCAGAGTTCCCCAGGTCTTACGCCAAGGGCCTGTCAATTGCAAAGGCCAGCCCAGCATTCTTCTCTTATGGTCTGTGACAGAGGGAGTGCATGGCAGCTTGCTTCCATGGATGGGTTAGTCATGCTGGGAGTAACCTATCTGAATCCCTCCCCACACGCTCCGCGGCAGGGCCACTCAGCAGCCATGGACCTCCCCCACACATTGCCTTGCTCATTTAAAAACATCCTTAATTGTACCTTGAGTGAAAAAGTACTTTTTGTTTGTTTCAAATCTGCTGCCAGTTAGTTTCATGGAGTGTTTCCTAGTTCTAGTATTATTTGAGGGTACATAACTCCTCCCTATTTAATTGTTCCATGGCACTCATGATTTCATATCCTCCTATCAGATCTCCTTTCAGTCATCCTTTCTCCAAGCTGAAGAGCCGTAACCTATAAAGCTGCTTCATGTACAGAAGCCTTGATCATTTTGGCAGCCCTTCTCTGCACCTTTTCTAATTCTACTCTATCTTTTTGAGATGCGGTTACCAGAACTGAACACAATATTCAAGATGTAGGGGCACCATAGATTTATAGAGCAGCATTATGATATTTTCAGTTTTATTTTCTATCCTTTTTAAAATAATTCCTAATATTCTGTTTGCCTTTTTAACTGCTGCCACACACTGAGCTGAGGTTATCAATGAATTGGCCACAAAGACTCCCAAGATCCTTTTCCTTAGTGGTAAACCCTAATTTTAGAACCCAGCATTGCACATGTATCGTTAGAATTATTTTTTCTACATGCATCACATTGCACTTGTCAACACTGAATTTCATTTGTCATTTGGTTACCTAGTCACCCAGTTGTACAAGATTATCTTGTAATTACTCACAGTCTACCCCAGTGTTAACTATCTTGAATAACTAAGAGGGTGCTCAGGTGGGAACTTGTGCAGAGCAGGCAATTTTATCTTGGGGAGATACTGTAAGGATCAAGAGAAGGTGCGGCTGAAAAAGGGCAGTGTGTGCCAGCCCTTGAGTAAGAGGAGCCCAACAGAGACTATATATCTGTGCATGTGAGCAGAGATCAACCCCAGGAGAAGAGAATGATGAACCCTGTATGTGAGGATCAGACAGCCACAGCATGAGAAATTGAGCAGCACAGAGACAGCACCAGCGGGCCTGGATATCCGCACTGGCCGGGCCTGGTGCTGTCTCTTCTCCCAGGGCTGCTCTCTGCTCACATGCACAGACTCCTCTTACTCAAGGGCTGGCACACTTTGCCCTTTCCCAACAACACCTTCTCTGAATGAATGAATGAATGAATGAATGAATGAGTATTTATTTGTTTGGCCGTAGACCATAAGAAAAATGAACAAATACAAATTAGATTACCTATTCACATAAAACCAAAACTAAAATACATGATACTAAGTATCTGTAATTGTACAAGAAAAATAAAATTAAAAGATTTATAATTACATTTTGTTGCCTTGCCCTTTCCTGGGGTTATGCCGGCAACATTTGACCCCTGTATTGACTTCTTGCTTGTACTGCCTTACCCTTCCCGGGGTTTGTGGTGGTCACACTTGACCCCTGCATTAGCTGATGTTGACCACAATAATGATTTTACATAGCCATAACTATTACAATAAGCAATGTGGTGAATTCCGGCAAAATAAACAATTATCTATAATACAATTACCAAGCTGGGAAGTCATACAAAGTCATGCGAAGTTATTTGCATAGAACCAAAACTAAAATACATGATACTAAGTATCTGTAATTGTACAAGAAAAATAAAATTAAAAGATTTATAATTACATTTTGTTGCCTTGCCCTTTCCTGGGGTTATGCCGGCAACATTTGTCCCCTGTATTGACTTCTTTCTTGTACTGCCTTACCCTTCCCGGGGTTTGTGGTGGCCACACTTGACCCCTGCATTAGCTGATGTTTACCACATTAATGATTTTACATAGCCATAACTATTACAGTAAGCAATAATCATCATCATAATAATAAGTTTTAATGCGAGACCAAAAGGTCATTGCAAAATAATAAATATACAAAACAAAACCAAAGTACTCAAATACAAATACAAAAGAAACAAGAAAAATACCAACCAAAGGTAAAAGTTTAAAAAACATAAAATTAATAAATACAGTGAGCAAAATATACTCCCCTAATGCTGTTTAATAGTATAAACACAAAATAAAAAATGCGACACCCTCCCTGTAATCTCCTTACAATTGTCACCAAATAACTGTATCATACTGGTCTCCCGAGGCCTACCCAGGATTTCACTGGTAATATTAGTTTCTAACGGAGGTCCTCATAAAGGGGACAATCAAATATAATGTGACTCAGGGACTCAACCTGCTTCAGGGGACAGTGACAAAAGCGCTCAGCCAACGAAATCCCCTGATATCTCCCCAAAGAAAGTGCAGAGGGAAAATAGTTGACCCGAGCCAAGAAAAAGAGCCTTCTCTTTAGCGTAGGGAGCCCATAGTCAAGATATGCCCTTGGATGTCCAGTCTCAATCAACAGAAATTTCTGGGGGCCATGGACCGTGCTAACACTAAGTTTAGCCCCTCTCTCCTGCTGGCCAACATCCGTCAACCTCTGGAAAACCAGATTCCTGGCAATTTTATACCCCAGTGGGTCAAGAGACTCGGGGGAAAGCCCCAGCTGATATAATTTCTTCACCACTCTCTGCGCCCAACTGTTCGGGGTTCTATCAGAGATCACCAAGCAAGTGAGCGGGGCAACCAGGCCAAAATAAAGCCTTAGCCAGTAGTTCAATACTCCCTGCCAAATCCTTTCTTCAAGAGGAATAACTCCACATTCCGCATACAGGGCCAGGGTACTTACACCAGGAGGGGCCAACAGTAGGGAGTGCAAAAAGCCTGCCTGGATACGTTCCAGGACCTTGATTTTATCTAAGGCCCAAAGAAGGGCACCATAAAGTAACTGTGGTAAACATTTGAGCAAAAAGACTTTTATAGCAGAATTTACCAAATTCCCACCATGCGAACGAAAAAAGACCAACAAGGTCTTCGTCAGTTGCTTGGTCCGGGAGAAGGCACTTGAGGACTGTACGGACCATGTGCCCGCAGAATGGAAAAGGAGTCCCAAATATTTATAGACCCTTACTTGTTCAAGTTCTTTAGTATCTATAAACCACCTGTGTTTTATTAGTTTACTTGAGAACACCATCACTTTGGTCTTTGCATAATTAATTTCAATCGTGTTCATATAACAATAATTTCTGAACAGTTCCAGCGCACACCTTAAGCCAATTTGCATGCGGGACAAAAGAACCGTATCGTCCAACACCTTCTCTTGATTCTTACAGTCTCTACCTAAGATGACTACTTTCTTTGCCCAGCCACAAGAAAACCTTCCAGCCCTTCTAGTTCCTGGTTCTACCAGACTTGGGCCATTTTTAAACGAACATGGCTGGGGGAGGGTGTCCATGTCCACTGAGTGGAACAGCCATGGAGCGCCCACTCAGGTGGAGTGCATGGCGAGAGATTCTAATGGGCAGTTTCCTGGGTGGGTACCACAGAAGCCCCCACACACTCCCCCTGCCACAGGATGATATTAGTAAAAGGCATGTTGGCTATATCAGGAAAGAGGAAATGAAAGAAGCTGAGAGAGCTCAAGTGGGAACTTGTGCAGAGCAGACAATTTTATCTTAGGTAGAGACAGTAAGGATCAAGAGAAGGTGTTGCTGAAAAAGGGCTGGAGACTTCAGCCCTTCCCCTTTTAGAAGGGAAATGGAGGGCACCTTTAGACAGAGCTGAAATGGGTGTTTGAATGTGTGTTTAATGTGTGTTGACACCCTTCTCTGAACACTCTTCTGAAAATGTTTGTGACGTTGCACTTCTTTCACACGCTTGCAATGGGTATTTCATACTGTCCCCCAATGGAAGGGTACATGCACAGCCTCTAGTTAGTGTCCCAGATGGAATCCCAGCCTGTCATGTGGCAGGTATTTGTGACCTGTTAGTCTCATCAGGTTTCAGTAACGTCACTGCTGAAAGTAGGTGGTAACATGAGAAAAACTTCCTGACTGACAGCACATTTCATCCAATCAATGTGTCTTCCTTTCTTTTCTTTTCTTTTCACTGGTGCAAAAATTTCAACTTCTGAAACGTTTTTTGCCCCTCATTTTGTCTGCATGCTTAAGTGCAATGGAGTCCACATCCGCATTGGGTGTTATGATGTCACTTAATACTATATAAGTAAACCATTATGCAAAGCAAGGCAATTTCTAGAGGAGCCTCCAATTGCTGGTGAAGGTTTATCAGCCAAGCTGCTGGAGCGGCTAAGATACTAAGCAGGCAGCAAAGTAAACCCAACCTGTCCTGGCTGCCCTGTTAGGGTCACAGGACTGGCAAACTGCACAAATCTCGCTTTTCCTCCTGATATTCCTTAGTGGCAACTTTGCCTGGCTGACTCCCCACTATGCAGCTAGCTTCTGGAGTGCCCGTGCCACTACATGCCATGCAGCACAAAGGGGGTGGGCAGTGGGGGGCCATTGCTGAGTTTCACTTATGTCCCCTTTCAGCTGCTCCTCACACACCCTGGGGTATCCTAATAGCAGACACACACACACACCCCTTCCCTCAGCCTCTCCCTAGAAAGGGAGGACAAACTCAGTCCCTCCCCTAGCCTCCAACTAACGTCATGGGCAGGTTCTTCTCTCCCCCTTGAGAGAGGCAGTCTGAGCAGCAGGGAGGCTCCAACCAGGCTCGGGGACTAGTTGTCCCCTATTCCTGGGGGGGCAGTGGGAGGACAAAACCTCAGTGCCCTACTCCCCCATTCCCTGTTTAAGCAACCTCTCTCTCTCTCTTTTCCTGCCTTCCCTCTCCCCACCCACCCCACAAACTGAGCCTGGAACTGGCGTGCTCTGCTTTGGTGGCATAGTCTGCAGTAGTGGCAGCAGCTGCTGTAGCAGAAACAGTGAACACCCTCCCTCCCCACACAAGACAGAGGGGGCTCCACTAATTAGTCTCTCCATTGTTCTAGGCGGCTAAGCACGGCACTCAGACTGCGACCTGCAGTCGCTTCATTCTCCTAAAAGGGGGGAGGGGGAGGATGTGCTGGCTCCAATAGCTGCTTCAAGTCTTTCATCAATAAATGCATGTTTTGACCAGCTCCCCTCCCTGCAATATGCTGCCCACCCAGCACCTTTCCTCCCAGTCAGCAGAAGGGGGGAGGGAGAGAGAAGAGTTAAATATGTCCCGAAGGGAGGCAGAAAGTTCCCCCGGAAATAAGCATAGGATTGCTTTTAAATGTATAATAATACAGTTAGATTCAATGTGTCATACATAGAAATACAAAGTTTAAGGCATTCTTAGTGGTGGAGGGATGTGCTCTTGCATTAACTGGTCTAGGTTGATATCAGCTGTGGTTTCCATGTACTTGGTCTGGGAGCATGCCAGAAGGCTTCTGTTCTCCATGCCACCAAGACAATGGGTATTTTCAGATGTTACGAGATCACGGTGAACCACGGTGAATACTCACCTGTGGTCACCATGTCTCGAACGTCTGTTTGGAGGCCGCCAGATGTTTGCCACAGTCAATACCCGCAAGGGGTCAATTTGAACCACGCTTCCAGGGCTAGCCGGGGGAATGTCCTGGGAAGCGTGGTCAAAAAGATCCCCAGCGGGGACCCAAAAAAAGTAACTTCTGGCCGGTTGCCACAGCCTGGGATCCCCGGCAGGATCCCGGACCATTGCGCTTCCGGCCCGACGCACTGGCCGCAGTGGCCCCGCCGCCCGCCCGTCTCCCTGGAGGGTGGGCAGCGGAGTGCGTGGAGGGGGCGGGGCCTTGCAGATGCACGTTGCGCCGCGCGGCCCTGCCCCCTCCCACATTCCCCGCCGGGATCTCCCCGGCACGTCTGCTATGGCGTTACGGGGTGATCCCGGGGGGGGAATGATTTCTGTGATTTCGGTACGGGGCCAAAGGGCCCTGTAACGTCTGAAATCACCCAATGAATAAGCAGTTTGAGTTCCAATTTGAATTAGGTAGGGGTGAGGACTTAAAATGCAAAGAATCATGGGAGAACCAATGAGTTCAACTGGATAGAGTGTAAGAACACGTCCCCTCACAAAAATACTGTACTCTATGACCAGAAACAGGATGTTGTGAGCGTTTTTAGCATAAACACACCCCGCATCCTCTTAGACGTAACATGAAATACCCAAGTGCTGTAAACACGAACCTGCAGCCCAGAAGAAATCTGGGCAGCACATGGGTGTTTGATATGGGGCTAAAGTGGGGCAAAGGAGGGGCAAAAATTGTTGCAATGCTTACACAGAACAGGTAAACGTGTTTATGCTCACAAACACCTTTTTCTGTTCTGTCTAAAGATGCCCTAAAAGTACCAGTTGTGATGATAAAATGTCTGTAAGAGACATGGAGATTATTTAAAAACACCATCTTGGAGGCTCAGATTAAATGTATTTCACAAAAAAGGTAGTGAGAGGACCAAATGTGTGTCAGTGTGGCAAACGTGTGAGGTAAAGGAGCCATTATAGTCAAAAAGCTGTACTTTAAAAACTGGAAAGCTAGTCCAAATGAAGAAAATAAGAAAGAGCATAAGCACTGACAAGTTAGATGTAAAACCTTACTTAGTAAGACAGGCCAAGAGGAAATTTGAAGAGCAACTTCCTAAAGATGCAAAAAACTAATAATATTTTTTCAAGTATGTCAGTTGGGAAATTGACAATATCAGGAAGGCCATAAATGTTTTGTTCACAATTCAACAAGGGCAAATACCAGCAGCTATAATTTCATTATATGCAGACAAAGCTTTTGACCGTCTGGAAAAACCCTTCCTGATGGCTACACTACAACATATGGGCATCACAGGAAGTTTCCTGGACTGGGTGAAAATTATATATAAAAAGCCAAGATCCAGATTAACAGTGAATGGATATTTAACAGACCCTTTCTTTCCACAAAGAGGTACTAGACAGGGCTGCCCACTATCCCCTCTACTATTTAATATCGGACTGGAGTCATTGGCTCTAGCCCTGAAACAAAGAAAGGACATACATGGCATCCCATTAAAATCAAGTCAGGTAAAGGTAGCCATGTATGCCGATGACACCATGTTGTTCATATCCAGTTTGCAGGAGTCAGTCCCGAATCTCCTTGAACTACTGGAAGAATTCAGCCAAATTTATGGCTATAAAATTAACATATCCAAATCTCAAATGTTCTTGATGAATATAAAGGGCCCAATGGTACAGGAGATAGGAAATTTGATACCATTTCAAATAACAGATACATGTATTCGATATGTAAATGCCAAATTACTATATAAACACAATTGCTTACTGTTAATAGAAGAAAGTAGACACCATAGAGATAAATAGGCCATACTACAATGTTCCTGGATGGGAAAAATAAACCTAATTAAAATGTTCCTCCTACCAAAACTCCTATACATCATAATGGCCCTACCAATACAAATTCTTAAAGAGTTCTTCAAGACTTTAAATAAAATACGGTTTAGCATTTGGAAAAAAAAGAAGCCCAGATTAAGGCGATCGATGCTGTTTACAGCCAAAGAATATGGAGGCCCTAATTTACCAAATTTTCAAACCTACTATTGGGCTTCTGCCCTAAGAGGCATTAAGATGTGGTACGATAAAAATACAGAACCGGAGTGGGTGGAAATAGAAAGCCAGTTAATGAATGTTCCGAATCTCAGAGATCTTTCAATGAGCGAACAGGGGGATAAAACAAAAATAGCCCATAAAAACATGCATCCCTGTGTTGGTCCATCCCTGAGCATTTGGAGGCGGTGACAAAAAGATGCCCAAATCATCCAAGGATTATCTCCACTGACCCCGCTAAACAGTATAAGGGCGTTTATAGACGATCCCGCTTACAAGCGGGATTGCCAAATGCCGGCTTTTCCCCCGTGCAGTCTCTGCATGCCGTGTCTGCAGTTCAGACACGGCGCAGAGTGCGAGTGCGCATGTGCGCTTCCGCGCATGCGCACTCACCCGCGGAACCAGTAAGTGCGGCGTAAAGCCGGCACTTCAGGAATCCGCATCAGAGGGGGCAGGCTCGCCTGCCTCCTCCGATGCGGATTAAAAAGCGGCCCCAGCAAGTAGACGAGCGCCAAGAAAGGCGGCTGATCAAAGGATCAGCCGCCTTTTTGGTCTCGTCTATAAACGCCCTAAGACTGTCTTTAAATAAAAAGGAAAGGGACACGCTAACACACTGGTGTACCAAAGACCTGTACCTTGTAAAACACATGTTTGTGGGGGGGGGGAATAATAACAATAGAAGAGATCCAGAGGCTAATGGAAAATAAAGTTGATGCCTGGTTATATAGGAAAATGCATAGTTATTTTAATCACCCCTCAAAGAAACCAGAATTCACTCGTGACATATACCCTATAGAGGCTGTAATATTCACACGGGGCTCAAACAAAGGTATCATATCAAGGATATATAATGTGATCAGGAATATAGTCTCGCCTCCTGATGCGGGCTATTTAGATGTTTGGGGAGATGACCCTAGATTAAGAATTACAAAGGAGGTGATGTCGCAGGTGTGGCACCACATTAATAACTGCCCATTCCCTAGTGGGAACCCCAAATAAAACTGACCATGCGTTTTTACTATACGCCAATGGGCATCACACAGATACACATAGCCAAGAATGTTGGTGGGGCTGTAGGGCAAAGGGACATTAACTCCATTGCTGGTGTGAATGTACTAAGGTCACCCCCTTCTGGAAAGCTGTTTGGGAGGAAATGGAGACCACAGATCTGAAAGTTCCATTTAATCCCAAACTGGCCTTGTTGAGTATCTGGCCAAAAGACTTCCAGAAGGAAACCAACACCCCAGCATGTAGAATGATGTGTCTGTCTGCAATTCATGTTATTTTATGTGGATGGAAAACGGCTGTTGGTTTCAATATTGATGTATGGATACACAGATTGTGGTTTGTTTTGTCCATGGAAAGGATTGCGGTGGGTATCCATGACAAAATGGAGGCATTTTACATGACTTGGAACCCCATCTGGAGGATCATTATGAAACATATCGATATGGACACGGCACCACTTGGCAAAAATTTGCATAATATCTAATATAGACTGGATACTTCATTACCCTGACTGTCTGTATTGCAACTCCTCTCCTCTTCAGAAATCTCCCCCCTCCCTCTTTTTTTCTTTCTAATTTATTTTGGTACTTATATGATTTCCTTATGTTTCCCTTTTGCAATTTTTATTTATAATGTTGGTTGTAATGCATTATCTCATGAATATAAATGGTATGATTTGTAAGACTGGGTAAACCAGCTGATATTCAAAATGTTCTATGGAGGTTAACCCTATTAAAATAAAATATAATAATGAAAAGGAAAAAAAAGTATGTCAGTTGGGCCATTAGATGACCCAGGGGGCAAAAGGGGCGCTCAGGGAAGATAAGGCCATTGCAGAGAAGCTAAATGAATTCTTTGCATCAATCTTCACTGCAGAGGATGGCCTTTTTTACACAGATGCCACGGCAGGCCTGGTGGGTGGAGATGGGTGCGAGCACACCCGGTGGCATTGAGCTGGGTGACATTTACACGGACAGCGCCACAGGGGGTTGTGGGACAGAAGGAGAGGGGCCGGCACACACCCAGCAGTCAAACACCCACGTCATCCAGCACAGCCCCTCCCAGCACGGCGACGACACAACATGGCCGACTGAGGGCAAAGGAAGCCGCAGCACACAGCTCCACCCACGAACCACCAGACCCTGTGCGGGTGGGTAGGAGGGAGCTGGGATGACAGGAGACACACAGTAGAAGACCCCAGCCAGCCCCATGACAGGGCCAGACAGCAGGGCACCACGACCCCCCCCCTCACCAGAAACTGCCCACACACAACCGTGCACACAAACATAGAGGGAAGGGCTGCATGGCCAAGGAGGCAGGGGGGTCCCAGTGGGGGGGTGGGAAGGGGCACAGGAGCAATGCAGCAGAAGACCCAAACACCCATGCACACACACACACACACACACACCCCAGCAGAGGACCCACGCACAATTCTACGGCCAAGGAGCCGGGAACCAGACACATACAGGCACGCTGGCAGGAACAGAAACCAACAGCACAGCCAGACTGGCAGGGGGAGGAGACCCAGACCACACCAACCAGCAGCAAACCCACTGCAGGTATCCCCACACCAACAATGGATCCATGCGGCCAACCGGGGGGGGGGGCATCACAAACGCTGGGAGGGGGCAGGGCACCAGGACAGAAGCCAAGGGATGGACCCCCGACCCAAGGCAACAGGGAGGAAGGAGGGGAAAGAGACCAGGCCAGAGGGGGACAGAAGGGGACCAAGACAGGTGGCCAACTGGCTGCAAACAACCCAGGCCAGAGACAGCAGAGGGAACCCCAAAGGATACAGCAGAGCAGCTGCACATACAGCAGGAGGGGTAGGGGGATGCAGCATAACCGATCCCTGCCAGACAACAGTGCCACGACCACCAAGAGGTGCCCACATAAGAGACCAGGCCACACGGAGGAACAAGACACACACCCAGGGAAGGGGCCAAGCAACTTTAATACAAGGGGGAAGGGCATGGAACATGAGAAAGGTCCAAGGGAGATGGGGTGGCAGCACAGAGAGCGGCTCCCTAGGGCGAGGCCCCAGCCTCAATAGGGGCTCCATTGATCCATTTGGGTGTGGTCCAGGTGGTGCACCCACTCCAGGAGGTGCAGAAGCAGCTGCACAACCTGCTCCTGCTCCCTGGTCCACTCAGCAATTCTCACCTGCACTAAGGGATGGAGAGAAGTGTTGGAAATGCAAGGACTGTGAGATCATTGCATCCATTTGCCCAATGCAGAGTTTACAGAGGAGTGTGAGTAGCTAATCATCAATAA
>QEPC01007458.1:9388-19927 GCA_003113815.1 Sphenodon punctatus
GTGCAATAGAGAGGTTCATTCCACTACTTCCACTCTTCTGCTACTTTCATTCCGCTACTTCCATCGCCTCTGAAAATAGCAGAACAATGTTTGTTCCAACAGTTTCAATCTTCCTCAATTTCCGCCAGCACTGCGAAGTAGCGGAACAGTGTTTGTTTCAACAGTTTCCAAAATTGTTCCAACAGTTTCCAAATTAGCAGAATGCTGGTGGAATTAGTGGAATGCTGGCAGAAAAGCAGGGGGAAAGTCGCAAGCATTTCCAAAATGGTGGAATGAAACAGCGGGGTGGAAAAAGGAGTGCTGCTTCAGCACTACTCTCATACCCTGTGCCCTACGTCCTGCAGGGCCCTGTCACCTTCCCCTCACCTACTGGGATGGGGGAGCCAGTCTGACAATCATTAAAAGGGTGGGGCTATGTAGGGCAGGGTCATAGAGTTCCTGCATTCTGTTTTTGACCAGGCCTTTCCAAAATCTAAGGCCAGGACCCTGCCACGTGGTGTAGAAAGCACTGAGTGAGCACTGCCTGTTAGTGGCAGCTCTGTTCTTCTGAGTGAGCTTGTCATGATTTCCACACTTTGAAAATACATCTCAGAAATTCTGGGGCCAGATCATATTCACATCTCACCTGCAGATTAGAATCCTGGATTTAGACATTCACAATTTCACTGTGTCTGTCATTTGAAGGTTCATATGGGTGGGTTTAGGTATGTACAAATAAGAGCCAGTTTGAATCATCTAGCATGCAATAGTTCTTGGAAAATATGCAGCAAAGCTTTTATAATGAGAGACAGCGTGTGAAAAGGCCAAGTTCTCTTTGTTGTCCATCTGGTGGAAATTACCCTAGGCAATCACTGTCTGTGTGTGTGTGTGTGTGTGTGTGTGTGTGTGTGTGTGTGTTCCTCAGTATTTGCCTATCCTTCAAGTCAAGTTCAACTGAATCTGGTAGTTGGGCAGAAGGCCCAAAACTTTGCAACAATAACTGCAAGTGGAGAGAAGATATGCACTCACTCTGGTTATAGACAGTAATCCCATTGACTTAGGGCCTTTTTAGACGACCGCTGTTTTTCATGGACTGTTTCTTATAAAACTGCAATATCGAGGTTTCATAAGTCCAGATCTTTGTCCATACACAAATGCACTGTTTTCAATGGCGCCAGCCAACTTCTGGAATTGGTGGGGGGGCGAGATATCTACACTCCTCATGCAACTTTGTTTCTCCTGGACTCAGCAGCCCATGAGAAACAGTGCTCATCTTAAAACAGTGCTCATCTTAAAACACCCTTACGTTAAACATTGTCTTACCTTAGCAAACCAGGCTTCATTAGTTTTTTTATATACTTATTTACTTATTTAAACTTATATCCTTTCATTCCCAAAATGCTTATGGTAGATAATATAATAAATAAAACATTAAAAACATATTATGAAAAACCTCTACAAATCCTGAACCCCCAGCCCTGTATTTCTGCCTGCCAAACAATTTGTCAATCAGAAAAGTCTTTCACTTTCTCTAAAAGACATTCAAATTCAGGTTTTGATGAATCTCCAGGGGAAGGGAGTTCAACAGTACAGGGGCAGCAAAAAAGAATGCCTCTCTGCACACCCTTGCCCTCTGAACCTGATGAGCAGATGAAATCTGTAAGAAGTCACTCCTGCCAGGCTTGTGATGGATCATGGGGGAGGAAACAATCTTTCAGATATGTGGGCCCCAGGCCATTTAGGACTTTATAGGTCAAAACTGGTGCCTTGAATTGTGCCCGGAAAGCTATTGGGAGCCAGGTCAGACTCTGGTGTGCAGTTCTAATGTACACACAGTGACCTGACCCGAACAGGATCTGGGTCACCACATTCTACTGGTTCTGAATGAATCAATGAATGGCAGCCTCACACAGAACATATTGCATATGGGTTATAAAGGCATTGATGACAGTGGCCAGGTCTGTAAGAAAGGGCCACAGCCTTCTTACCAGATGGTGTTGGTGAAAGTTCCTCCTGGCCACTGCCACAATCTAAAGATCTAGTAACAGCAATGAATCCAGAAGCACCCTATGGCTGAAAACCTGAGCAACCAGACGAGGCAGGACCCTGTCAAAGATGGATGTCCCTGAAAAGCAATCCTGGTCACCACTGCAACCTAAGATTGCTCCTGAGAGAAAGATTTGTTAAGTTGCTTAGCATTTGGTGTGAATAATGTTTTGATTTTATAACAACATGGGGTACTTTTAGACATAAATACAAAAAACCAAGGGAATGCAATGTAGCCAAGAAAGGCAAGCAGAAAACAAATGAGACTACTAAACATTAATTTTTATATAAAAATACCTTAAGAACAATGATCATAAAAATATAAAATCAACTAGAAAGAGAGAGAGAGAGAGAATGTTCACAACCAATAGAATAATCACAGCCTAATGTGTTTCAAGAAGTTTCACTTTATCAGGGGTACAATTGAAATCTGAAATACACTTACTCCTTTAACTTTAAAAGTTCATAGAGGAAAAGAATCCTTATGTAGCCTGCTCTCATTAGCCATAAACTCTTATTTATTTATTTATTTATTTATTTATTAACATTTCTATGCTGCCCCCTCATGCCCACAGCATCTCGGGGAGGCTAACAATACAATAAAACTATAAAATACATTAAAACCAACATCAATTTTAAAATAATTTAAAAAAACCCAACCCTAACCCTACCCTCCAATTCCCTCAAATCCCCTACCCCACCCCACCAATCTCCCCAATTTACTCCTCCCTCCCCCCTCCCCTCAAAAGACATGGGCAAACAGCCAAGTCTTGCATGCCCGCTGAAAGGCGAGCAGACCTGGTGCCAGGCAGGCTTCCTTCGGTAGGGAGTTCCACAACCATGGCCCGATCACCGAGAATGCCCTCTCCATGGTGGCCCGCCGCCTTTCATGGGAGACCTCCAGATGGGCACCCCCAGTGGATCAGAGGGTTTGTCCTGAGTCATGGAAGGTGAGGAGGTCCCTGAGATAAGAGGAACTGATACCGTATAGGGCTTTGTATACCAATACTAACACCTTGAACTTGGCTTGGTACGTTATAGGCAGCCAGTGCAGAGAGCTGAGCAATGGTGTAATGTGCTCACAGTGACCAGTCCCCGTAAGGAGATGGGATGCCACATTTTGCACCAGCTGCAGCCTCCGAACCAATATCATGGGAAGCCCCATGTAGAGCGCGTTGCAGTAGTCGAGCCTCGAGGTAATGAAGGCATGGATAAGAGTGGCCAGGTCAGGTCTGGAGATGGACGGGCGCAGCCTCCGCACCAGATACATCTGGTTGAAGGCAACTTTAGCCACTGCCTCCACCTGCTGATCCAGGTGGAGGTCCACATCAAATAGGGGGAGCCGACACCTCCTTCGCCCTCCCCACTACCATCACCTGTCTTGTCTGGATTCAGCTTCAGTCTGCTCTGCCTCATCCAATCCGCCACGGCCTCCAGACACTGGGAAAGTACCAAGACGGCAGGACCTGGGTCCGTTGAAAAAGCGAGGTACAGCTGCGTGTAGTCAGCATACTGGTGACAACACACCCCGAACCATCTCAGGATCTCCCCCAGGGGCTGCATACACTCATTAAATAACAGTGGAGATGGAATGGAACCCTGCAGAATGCCACAGGTCAAGGCCCGGGGGCTCGATGTTTCAGCTCCCAGCACCACCCGCTGGCTTCTATCTGAGAGGAATGAGCGGAACCATCCAAAAATGGTCCCTTCCAGGCCTCCCAGATCTCGCCATCATCTCAACAGCAGCTCATGGTCCACGGTATCAAAAGTGGCCGAGAGATTCTAGCAGGACCAAAAATGTTGAACGTCCTGCATCCATCTCCCGGCGGAGATCGTCAGCCAAAGCCACCAATGCCATCTCAGTACCATAGCCGGGGTGGAACCAATATTGAAAAGGGTCAAGGAAACTGATGCCTTTGGAGCTGAAGTGCTACCGCCCATTCAATAACCTTCCCTAAAAAGGGAAGATTAGAGACAGGACGGTAGCTGGCGAGCGCATCCATGTCTAAAGATGTCTTCTTCAGCAGGGGATGCACTACAGCCTGCTTAAAGCTCGGCGCCAATCTACCCTGCCGAAGCGATGCATTGATAATCCTCGCCAGCACTGTCCCCAAAGTCTCCCTGGAGGCTTTCACCAACCAGGATGGGCATGGATCGAGTTGACAACTGGTGGCCCTAACAGAGCCCAGGACATCCACCGCATCGGCTGGTGTCACTTCCTAAAACTCAGTCCAAGAAGATGGACCAGACGGGGCCTCCACAACCTCATGCTCCTCACTTACTGCTTTCAATCCGGTGTCAAAGTTGCTCTGGATCCAAGCAATCTTTTTTTTTTAATTTTTTTTTTTTTTTTTATTAATAAACTTTTTTTTTCATTTTTACACCATATTACAGTGATTTTAATGTACATTTTTTCCATTCGGACCTGTGTTACAGTTTCGGTCCCTGTCTCCATAAAGTCAGCGTAACTTCCTCTTATATCTTAATATCACAATTTTAACTAGCATTAATGTTTCATATTATATAAATCATTATAACATTTTCCAACAAACAACTCCCCCCCTCCCTCCTCTCTGTTCGTACTGGGCATATATTATTACAAATACCGGTCAAATAATATTGTCATGTCATTCTTTGGTAGTTCACATCCTTCTATGGCTTCTAGAATAGCTATCCATTTAGTTTCATATTCAATCTTTTGCTTGCTCATCTTCTTTCCCTTTTTCTCATCCGTATTGCCTGTCTGGTTCAGAAGACTGATTTGCATTTTGTCCATAGTAAACAGATACCAGATCCTCGAAATCCATTCCTGAAATGGCAGGGGTCCCTTCGTTTTCCAATGTCTAGTTATCGTATTAAGTGCTGCCAAGCACAATGTTGTCAGAGCATCTTGGTGTCTTTTCAGTGTATTGCTGTCCGGATATAATCCCAGGATCCCTATTTCCATTTTAAATGGTACTATTCCTTTGTTCACAATATTTAATACCTTCCATACTTTGCTCCAAAACATGTTCACATACATACAATCCCACAAGCAGTGTTTGAGGTCTGCTGATTGGTCACACCCCTTCCAGCATTTCCCCTTTTCATTTTTGTCTCTACCATGCTTAAGTTGTGTAGGAGTTAAATAGAATCTAGTTGTGGCTTTTAATTGTGTCTCTCTCACCCCTAATGCTGCCGAGCATTTATGCATATGCTTCCAGATGTTTTCTCTGTCTTTTTCTGTTAATTCCCTTTTTAAGTCACGCTCCCATTTTGGGATGTAATTATGTTTGGGTGGATATGTTAGATCTTTCAGACCTCTATAGATCTTGGAGAGCTTTCCCTTACTTCCTGTGAGGCTGAAGAGTGTTTTTTCTATTTCGCTTGGCTCTCTTGAGAAACTGGCTGTTAATCTTGTGTCCATAAAGACACTTTTCAGTTGTAAGTATTGAAATACTTTAATTTTGAACTGGGTTATTTTTTCCAGATCTTCTATAGATTTAAATTTTTTCCCTTCAAACAATTGTGCTGATTTCCTGATCCCTTTTTCCTTTAGAGTGAGGACCAATTCATGTGCCACCTGTGTTTCTCTCATATTTACTCGGTAAATAGGTGAATATGGTGATGCCTGTTTTTTTATCCCCAATTTTTTGATTACCCCTGCCCATGTTGTTAATAGTTGTTTTGCAAAAGGATGTCCTCTGGCCCTATCACTTATTAAATTTCCCTGATCTACCAGGAGATCTGCTAATGATTCAACGTCTGTCAGTTCCTTTTCTATTGCATTCCATTCTGGATTGCTTGGTTCCTGGTACCAATATTGTATAGCCCCAAGCACTGCGGCTTTATGATACAACCTGAAATCTGGAGTATTTAAACCTCCTTTTTCCTTAGCTGTATACATGGTTTCTTTTTTAATGCGTGGTTTTTTCCCCCTCCACACCAAGTCTCTGATTAATTCGTCTATCTGTTTAAAGAAGGAGTTGGGTAAGCATATTGGGAGAGCCATGAATTTGTAGATAAATTTGGGGAGGGTTATCATTTTGAGTAGATTGATTCTTCCTAGCCATGAACATTCTAGGTTTTTCCAATTCTCTAAGTCTTTTTTTGCTTTATCTATTGCATCTGGGAAATTAGCTTTGTATAGATCTTTACAGTTTTTTGTAATTGTTACCCCCAGATATTTGATTCCCCTGGGTGTTTCTGGGAATGGGCTGATCTTTTCAATTTCCTCTAGTTTTTTTTTGTTCTCAGCAAATATTAGCGCTTGAGATTTATCTTTGTTTATTTTATATCCTGATATTTTCCCAAAATTTTCTATTGTCTGAATCAGTTCTGGTAAAGTTTGTTGTGGTTCTTTGAGGAATAGAATTAGGTCATCGGCAAAAAGTGCTAGTTTGTATTCTGATTTCCCTATCTTAATTCCTTTAATTTCTTTGTTTTGTCGGATTGCCACCGCCAACCCTTCTATTGCCATGTTAAATAAAAGTGGGGATAGAGGGCATCCCTGTCGAGTTCCCCTCTGAGTTTCAAACGGCTCTGATAACTCGCCGTTAATTTTTAATTGTGATCTGGGCTGTGCATATATTGCCCTGATCCATTTCAGGAAATTTCCTTCCACTCCCATTTTTTGTAATATTTCAGTTAAGTATTTAATTTCTAAAAAATCAAAAGCCTTTTCTGCATCGGCCGCAATTATCATAGAATTTGGTGATTTGGCATCTTCTTGTTGTGAGTAAATCAAATTCACCACTTTTCTGATATTATCCACTCCTTGCCTTCGAGGGATAAAACCTGTTTGGTCTGGATGGATGATTTCCCCTACAATTTCTGCTAGCCTATTTGCTAATATTTTAGAGAATATTTGAAAATCATTATTTAGCAGAGATATTGGGCGATAACTTCCACACTGATTTTTGGGCCTTCCTGGTTTGAGTATCAGTGTAATTTGCGCCTCATAGAATGTGGGCGGCATTTTTCCCTTTTGTATGATATCATTGTATACCTTGGTTAGGTGTTTCTTGTCTGCGAAGTAGGTGACAAATTGCTCACAGCGGGCCTGGGACAAGTCCCCATCCAGGTGGAGGGAGGCCGGACTAACCAGCCCCTGAACCACCCAAAATAGCTCAGCCGCGTGTGACACTTGCAGAGATCTCTTGCAGAGATCTACGCATATCTCCTTCTACGATTCTCTGTCCGGTATTAAATTCACTGTCTAAATGCTGAGCACACATCCCAAATTAGTCCTGCCACAGTCCAGGGTAACTTCTGCTCCCACCCGTGGTGAACATCTGGCAGGATGGGAGCAGACATGACACTCCCACCCATGGCCATGCTGGGGTAAGCATGGGGTAACCACGGGTGGGGGTTTCACATTTGAAAATACCGATGGTAATATTTAGGGTAGTGGGTCTCAAACTATTTCTTATTTCACTCCATTTTGAAACTTAACTATAGATCCACTGGCCCCAGACAGAAACAAAAACATGCAAATGTATTAAATATCAGTTGCCACCATGATTCCATTTATAACTATCTGGCCCCACTTGAGATATTGCCCCTCAGTTTGAATACCTCTTATTTATAATAATAATATGAATTTGATAATAATTTTACTTCTATGGTGCCCCCTCTTACCAAATGGTGCTTGGAGTGCTGCACTATCATAAAATACAGTAATAGAAAGCAACAGTATAAAACAGTATAGTGCATTTCAAACAATTGTAAAGGAGAAGGTAACATCTAGGTAGTAAAACGAGCAAAAATTTGCAAATATGTTTAATAACTGTTCAAAAAATAGGTCTGAGGCTTTCACAGCTGCCTCCTCAGTTTGTATGTCCCATTAATTTAAATTCCTACCTAAATAGACTGATTCCCCCCCCACCCAGTTTTTTCAATACAAACATCAAAGATGGAGCATGTGTTGTGATATATGTTCACCCTTTTGGAGTACTTTACAGACACCAGTCCAGCAATACAACAGCCAACTGTCACACAGAATGTCAATATTTCTTGTTCTGAAGGAACATATTATACATTCCCAAAATATGTGGCATTATTGATCTCCTGTCATTACTTTAGCGTGAAAATAAGCACTATGTCCCAGATAAGCAATTCAGTGGGAAAAACAAGCTGTGGAAAGAATTCTGGGATATGACCACACACTACAGAACAAAAATGCGTACAGGGGCCAATAACATTAATTTCATCTATTGTGTGTGTGTGTTCCAGCATGCAAATCTAACCTGTTTGCTCTTCTATAATGTACTTGTCTTCATTTACATTAGCTTTTATTTTTTCATATTTCGTTATTGACAAGTGAATTCTGAATTCTACTGCAGATTTGTGCAGATGTTAGCTTTATTGGCTCTTAATAGAAATTTCTTCTTCTTTTATCCATTAACTTCTCCAGATTCAGTCTATAGAAATCAGTAGAGAGATTGCCATACCAACTATAATGAACTTTAGATCAGGTTCCAAGAACCTACTCTCACTGCAATTTCCTTCAAATTGGCTATTTCAAATAAATCTATGTTATTGATCCACCTGACCTATCTTCAAGTTCACAACAATCTAATATATTGCAATTATCATTTCCTTTATCTATTTTGTAATTGAATTTCTTTCACAGAGGCAACTTTTGCTGAAGTCCACAACTGCTTTCATTAAACATTGTTATTAAAATCTACTATGTTCAGCAAAACCCTAGTCTCTCTAAAATCATTCACTCCAAAATCTGTTTATTCATCATATTCACCACAATTTTTTAATATAGATGATTATCCCTAAAAAAATGAATGAAACTTTGCCCTCTAACCCCCACCTGGCTACATCATGAATGTATGTGACAATGTCTTCACACTTGTAGACAATGTTTTTCTTTTTTATTCTTTACCTTTCAGGAGGGGGTGTGGGCATGCAATTGTTAGATAGGGTCGGTGACTAGAAACAAAAGAAGTTGAATGAACTGCTCACAAATGGAAAGGTAGGAAATGAACATATCATTTCCCGGCATATTTGGTTGTGATACACTGGAAAGTTATAAATGGTTATGATCCTTTGCAATAAGCAACCTGTTGATCTGTTACAATTGAATTTTCAAAAGAATCTATGCAAGTTTAGAATCTAGAGCCCATTTTCAAAAGGGACTTGGGCCTTCCCATGTCTTATTTTCTATTTTCTTTCAGTACAACATTGGGCATTTTTACACATAACTTATAGTTCCGGATTTTTCAATCTTCTGGGTTTACAAGTCCACAAGTAAGTTCCAGATGCATTTTTCACACACACACACTGCCCTGAGGCAGTTCCTGGATGAATTCTTCACACAAACACTGCCCCTGAGACAGCCTAAACTAGCCATGGCTGTAGATGTGACAGACTTCTATGTAAACCAAGTGACCACAGCTGCCTGGAGCAAAGTAGTTTACCAGGGGAACTTTTTACACACAAAAGTTCTGGGAGAAGTTCTATGCAGAAATTCAAAGAGCTGGATGTTTAAGATCTGGGTGAGTGATTTAGATACAAAGAAAGTTCAGGATGCAACTGCAAACATGCAGGAGAAATGTGTGTGTAAAAATACCCATTGAGTCTAAAAATAGGAATTAGGTGCTTTTGAAAACTGTACTTTTGGATCCAGTATTGGTAGATTGCAATTAACTGATCGCTTATACTGTTTTTAAAATAATCTATCTATTTTAACCCTTTGTAAACTATCTGTAAATGCAGTCTATATATAAAGAGTGAGTGTGTTTGCCGTGTTGGTCCAAAAAAAGGTTGTAGAGACAAAGTAGCGTAGAGATATTTTTTATTGGACCAACTTAGGTTGGTGGAGGTTTGCAAGCTTTCGGACCTCACAGAATCCTTTGTCAGGCAAGTCATAAATCCAAGCTGTACACTGAGCAAAGCGAGGCACGGGGGTTATATGCAGAGGCTGGGGACCATTACATCATGGGAGGGTAAGGACAGAGAGGGGTGGGGGAAGAAATATGCATTTGTAAGGGAGGAGGTGTGGTATAATGAGGCAAGTCATTGAGAAGGTGCCTGGAAAGGGGAGTGGAAGGGAGTAAGGTGCCTGTGATTGTGAGATGATAGTGTAGAGGATGTAGAGTGGGGCAAATCCAATTAGCAGGGGTGGGTGAGTAATTGAGAGGGTGCCTGGAAAGGGGTTAAAGGTGCCTGTGATAGTATAAGTGGTGGGCTGTAAATGGACAGGTTTAAGCTTGTAAATCTCTATTGTGGCTTTTGAAGCCAATGTCCTTGTTAATAGGGATGGGCGAACGCGGTTCGGAAGTTCAGAGTTCGGCCCGAACTTGGCCTGTTCGGACGACCGAACCTGAACCCGAATCTGAACATGAACTGACCGAACCGAACTCAATTCCGAACATCAAAATGACCGAACAGTTCGGTCAGTTTGGATCGTGTTCAGGTGAGTTCGGGTGGCAAAAAAAGGGTCACTGGAAGGTCAAACGTGACAGGGAGGCGTAGTCAACTGAGCAGCAGACTTCCAGGCACCAGGGGTGGAGAGGCTTG
>QEPC01007461.1:14444-39399 GCA_003113815.1 Sphenodon punctatus
TGTATGCTGATCCTGGCACCCGTGGCTCCACAAGCTCACTCAACTCCAGTGGCGGCTTGTGGGTTTTGAGGCTGTGGGTCACTAAGCCTGGCTGGGCCGACGGCAGCAAAGCCACCAGCGGGCCTGCGAGCATAGGGGCAGAGCCTAGCCTAGGGGCAGAGCCAGGGGAATGGTAAGTGGAGCCAGGGGAACAGTAGGCGGAAAAACCACACATATACCAGAAAACCACACAAAAACCAGTGACCCCCACTTCCCCCACTTGTCCCTGTGTGCCCCCACCATGTGCCCCCACCATGTCCCCATGTGCCCCCAGAAAACCACACATAAACCATGAAAACCATGTGCTCCCAGAAAACCATGAAAACCAGACATAAACCAGAAAATCATGAAAACCATGTGCCCCCAGAAAACCACACATAAACCAGAAAACCATGTGCCTCCAGAAAGCCATGCATAAACCAGAAAACCATGAAGACCATGTGCTCCAGAAAACCATGAAAACCACACACAAACCAGAAAACCATGTGCCCCCAGAAAACCACACATAAACCAGCGACCCCACTCCCCCCACCATGTCCCCATGTGCCACCACTCCCCAGTTACCCCCCTGTCCCCAAATCCCCCGGCAAAAAACCCGGTTGGGTCCCTACCTGATCCTCAGAGACAGCAGGTCTGGACCATCAGTGTCACTGTTGGGATGGCTGGGAGCGAGTCAGTGAGGTGTGAGAGACCCCACCCACCCGCAAGCCTGGCCATGCAGCCACGGTGCAACCTGGAGAGGTGGCTTCAAAGCCGCCCTTCTAGGCCATTAAAATAGCTGGGCAATGGGTTCCATGAGAACCCATTGCCTAAGCTGGTCACGCCCCTGAAAACTGTGCGCGCAGCACGTTCTGTGTTAGGTTGGCGGCAGTGCCGACCTATAAGAACCCCCGGCTGCGCCTGTGCACTACTCTTCCAGCCGCGGGCAAAACAGCTGGAGTAGTGTGCAGGCACAGCCTTTCTCCGACACCAGCATGCGGCATGTGAGAATGTTTGGAGCCATCTCAAAGAACCTTGTTTACACGGTTCTTTGAGATGGCTCAGAACATTCTCACATGCCGCATGTTTCATTACAGCAGCTGACAGCGCAGCTGGTGTTGGAGTCTTGGTGCTGGGTGCTTGCGGGGTACTGCCCCCAGCGCCACAATGAGGGGCTGACTCTACTCAGCTCACTACTGGGTTGCTGCTCCTTTAGTCCAGTCACTGCTTGTTACTCCCGGTTCCTCCCTGGCCTGTGCACTGCTCAGCTGAACTGGAGAGTTCCTTGCTCAACTTTTTCTGAGTGGGGGTGAGAGAGGCCTCATCCCACCTGTGTGCACCCCCCTAATGGATTGCCCATGGGACCCATGTCAAGGGTGTATGTGGGTCAATTGGTGCAGGCTTCTCCAAGCTCTTTTCTCCCAGCGCTGCTGGCAGCCTCAGCATTAGCTACCACCAGCTCAGCTACTCACCCACAAGAAGCTCAGCAACCCTCCTAGCTAGGGCTGAAATGAGAATAGATTTTATTATCACAAAAATCTTGTGATAATCAGGGCATTATTAGATGGGAGAGCTTTCTCCCGCTACTTTAAAATGTGTCTTGGGGAAACCCACACAGGGGGGGACTCAGATGCTCCTCGCTGGACCAGAAGTTGCCCGGGTACCATTGGAAACAGCAGCACCAGGTGAATCACAGACGTTTTGAGATGTAGACTAAATAAGTCCCCAATAATTGAGGTCTTACCTAGTCTGCATGTCAAAACGTCTGGGAGTCACCCATCACTGCTGTTTCCAACAGTGCCCGGGTGACTTCTGGTCCAGCAAGGAGTGTCTGATTTCCCGCCCCCCTTTTTTTTCTGAGCTGCATTTTAAAGCAGTGGAAGAAATCTCTTCCATCTAAAAACATCACCAGGGTCAAGATTTCACAAACACCTTGACCCTGATTCAGATCCTCATGATTTCTTGCTCCCGTCTCCCCCCCCAACCCCATGTACCCAAACTGGTCTCCCAGCCTTGAGAAATTTAAAGAGGGAGAGAAGAGGAAGTGACGCTGCTCCCTGATGAGTTTTCTTACTTTGTCTGGTGCTCGCAGCTGTCTCGGTGGGGAAAGCTTTCTGAAGGCAAATTTTCAGGAATGGGAAGGGGCAGAGCAGGAGGGGGCAGACTCAGCCGATATCTTAGCACTCTATTGGCTAGCAGCAGACAGCATTCAATAGAATGCTGAAAAGCTGTACTGAGCTCGCCTCTTCCTTTCAGCCTCCCCCCTCCCATCTGGAAGTCTTTTCCAGAAGGGAGTGGGAGAGCAGGATGGAGAGGGGAGATCTTGAGCATTCTAGGCTAGCAGGAGTGTGAGCACCCAATAGAATGCCAAAAAGCTGCACTGACTCCGCCTCCTCACATCAGCTCTCCCCTCCCATCTGGAAACCGGGAGGTTTATTGTAGTTGATTTGCACATGTTTACCCATGATTACCTTGTCTGGGGCTGGAAACAGATGGCAGGGGGGAGCTGAAGGGAAGAGGCAGGCTCAGCACAGCTTTTCTGCATTCTTATTGGGTGCTCAGACTCCTGCTATGTAACAGAATGCTCAAGGTTTTCTCCCCTCCATCCTGCTCTCCCCTAGGGTCTGGAAAGGACTTCCAAATGGGAGGGGAGAGAGTTAAAGGGAAGAGTCAGGACTAGTACAGCTTTTTAGCATTCTGTTGGGTGCTGACTCTTGCTAGCCAACAGAATGCTAAGATATCAGGTGAGTCTGCCCCTCCCTCCTGCTCTCCCTCTCCCATTCCTAAAAATTTGCCTTCAGAAAGCTTTCCCCACCAAGACAGCTGCCAGCTCCAGAAAAAGTAAGAAAGCTCAATTGTGAACAGCGTGGCTTCTTCTTCCCTTCCTCCTTCCCTCCCCCCATCAACACTGGGTATTCTGTTTTTTGAGATTCTTGCTTTTCTCGGTGAGAATCCAGCTGATTCTGGTCTCGTTCTTGTTTGCAAGAATAAGAGGAGAATTGTGATTCTCGTCAAGAAACACAAGAAACTGAGAATCAAATTTTAGGTCTACTCCTAGAAAAGCCTCTTATCTGGCTTCTTGTTCCCTTTTTATCCACATGCTCCCTTCTTACTGAACCCAGCAGTTCAGCTCTTAAATGGCCCATTACCCTTAGCAGTGCAGTATTTGCCATTCTGCCTATCTCGAGCTTAATGAGGAGGAGTCTGTATCAGGGTTCCTCTGTGACCCTGTCACAGTACCTAACCTGAGCAAATACTAGAAAATAGAGTTATGCACATGAAATAATGACCTACGCTCTCATTCTTACAACCTTTTCAGAACTTTGCATCTAGGAGAACAAGACAGGTTTTTCAAGTCATCATGGAAATGAGTTTGTCTTCACATATGTTGCACTACAAGAGTTGGCAATGGCAAAAATGTATCTTCCAGTTTGCTGATTGTCAAATTAATTTATGCCAAAAAGTTTAAATCATAAAGCTGAAGCATTTTAAAAATTAGAATTGTTTCCGCATTATTAATGAAATCATGTAAAAAAGAAACGCATGATCGGTATGCACCAGAGATAGGTAGCCACTAGCCACATCTGTAATTCACTACCATAGCACAGATGGACCTGTAGATTCAGGTTGTGAAACATATGGCATTAGTAAGGAAGAAATGACAGCCAAGCTAAGCATCTTTGACAGAATAATTCTAGGAAAAGAAGAAAAAGTTGGTAGCTTTGAAAACTGTCTCGCATTCTTCAAAGCCCCCTCTCTTCCCTTCACCCTCTGTCATCTTAATACCCATGAGTATATGAGAAGTTTTTCATGTCTTTGTACCCTTCAAAATTATCTGAGAAACATGGCCAGGAGCAACTGTCAGGATTAGCATTATTGAGCAGAGAACATGATATTTCTTTCAAGTTGGAGAAAATGATTGATAATTTTGCTACATTTGAAACTGACCATAGATTAAACCCTTTATTTCTATTAAGATTAAACTCCCTTTTAAGAGGATTGCTAATGTATAATTTTTATACAGCCTAACCTATCTCCTTAATGTACAGTTTTGAGTTTCTCCAGATTTATGAGAAAACAACCCAGACTTTACTTCACAATGCCAGATGATGAATCTGGTGGTACAGAAACGCTTTCTGGAAACTAAACAAAGAGCCTGCTGTTGGCATTCCTACTTGGTCATGATGTTTTCTGGGACATGTGTTTGAAATTTCAAAGTAAAACAAAGGTGCATTATGGAGATTGGTCCTTCTTTTGTGGTTGCACTGTTTTCATTCAATGGAGAAAGGGCAATTGGTTTACTTACCTGGCGAATTACCTTTCTGTTGGGGTGCACACGACAAGAACTCTCAATTCTGGAGATGATCCCTGCCTAGGCCAGTAGGAAGCAGACTTGAAAGGAATACAACTGGCAATGCGCAGAGGGGGGGTCTGTCCCTCCCATTTGCCAGTTGGTCCAAAAGCTGTAATAATAACATTTCAAAACTAAAATTATTACCTATAACTGAGAGAAACCTATTGGATAACTTGAACAGATTCAAGTACAAACCAGAAATCATCTCAAGGGACTTGATATTAAAGCAAGTTACCGGAGCCTCCCTAGAGCTAATCGTTGGTTGATCCAGGCCACACCCTTAATAGCAAACTTGTCCAAAATTCAAATGAGAAGCCCCACAAAGGGAGGGCCAAGTTCCTTTCCTGCACACCCCAACAGAAGGGCAATTCATCAGGTAAGTAAACCAATTGGCCTTTCTCCTGGGGTGTACAGGACAGAAACTCTCAACTCTGGGGATTTTCCAGAGCAGTAACCAAAGAAAAAACATGGGTGGGAGAATGGTCTGGAACAAAAAACAAAGGACTGGATTACTCAGTGTCTAGTAAATGAATGGGGGCTAGCCCAAGTGACTGCCCTACAGATTTCTAGGTAAGAGGCCCTGGTCCTAAAATCCCAAGAAGCAGCTGCACCCCTAGTAGAATGAGGGACAATACCCAGAGGGGACATGAGATCAGAAGCCTTATAGGCCTCAGAGATGCAAGCCAAAATCCATTGGTCAATTACTGTTCGAGAAGCCTTGAGGCTTCTCAAACAGAGTTTAAGTTAAACTCTACAAAAAGGGCCAAGGACTTTCTATAAGTTGCTGTCCTGTGGAAATATACTTTTAGTGCCCTATGCACATCCAGCGTGTGCCATATCTTCTCAAGGGGATGGACTGGACGTGGACAAAAGGAAGGTAACACTATTTCCTCCTGCCTATGGAAAAAAGAATTTACATTTGGCACAAGGGAGGGGTCTAATCTTAAGACCCACAGTATCCTTCTTAAAAATACAGAGAGAGGGATCTATAGACAAAGCCCCTAATTCCAAAACCCTCCTAGAAGAGGTGATTGCTATTCAAAAGGCAACCTTGACAAGGAGGAAAAAAAGAGAGACCTCATGGAGAGGTTCGAAAGGTGGGCTTGTTAATGCATTTAGAACTAGGTTCAATCACCAAGTAGGGAATCTATGGACTACGGGGGATGACAAGGCCTTATCTGTTTTCAAAAACCTTCTGATGTGAGGATGTTTTGAGTTATTTTTTCCCTTGATTACAGAAATGGTGCTATTTAAGGCCACCACCTGTCTAATAGGAGCGTTGACCCGAAGACCCTTGTCTAGGGCTCTGTGGATCTAGCTGCTTGTCAATACACCAAGAGGCAAAGACACTCCAGGTGTATTGGTAGATGCGCCTAGTTGACTGGCGCCTGGAAGCCATGAGTGTCTGTAATACTGCTTCTGAATATCCGAAGTTTCTTAAGGGTGCGCACTCAAGAGCCAAGCAGTCAGATGCAGAAAGTCCTAATTTTTGTAATAAATTGGGCCCTGCGTGAGTAGGTCCGGGGTTGACGGAGGGGCTCTGCTCTTGTCAGGTTGATAACATCTGCAAACCAGGGTCGTCCTGGCCTACTGACCAATTTTAAACCACTTTAAAATTGCCCTAGCACAGTAGGAGGAAGCTATAGACATCCGTAGAGCTGCTGATAGGGCCTCAAAATTGCACTGGAGCCCCAATTCTGCCCCCCTGTCAGTGGGGTCCTTGGAGTACATATTTCTCACTGAGGGGAAAACAGATTTAAGTGTTAGTGAAGCAGCGGCAGGATCAGTTTTAGGGGTTGCAAAATCATGGGCCTTCGATTTAGAGAAGGCATAAAAAGAGTCCTGGGTTTTATTCAAACGCAGGGCCTTATTTAGAAGCTGCCACTCAGATCTGATAATTTGCTCGAAGGCTTTATCAAGAAGAATCCCTTTCTCCCTGTTGGATGGCTTGGGGATATAATCCCTATCCGAATCCTCATCAGAGGACTCGGAATGGTCACCTTTGGGACTTTTCTCAATGAAATGTAGGACCCTATGCACTCTCTTAAATAATTTTGACTTGAAAGAGAGGGGAAAATCAAAATCTCGATCACTAGGCCTAGAAGTGGAATTAGCTGGGGACTGATCCTCCTCATGGATCTCCCCAGATTTATCCAATTCTATATCCCTCTCAGAGTCCTCATTAGAATTCTCATGGGCTGAGGCCCAATAACTTGAGTGCTTGTCTCCTGCTCCTGCAGGTCCTGGTATTCACACTCCTCACCGGAGACGGAGGAGGAAGAGACATGGCTGGGTCCTGGGCCCTCTGTCTTCTTCCAAAGAGGTCCCAACTTGGGCCAGAATGAGCTCCTCGGGGGTTCTGGGTTTCTTGGGAGCCAGGTTTGTCCCCTTACCAGCTGCTTTAGAACATCCTTTCCCTCCCTGAAGAGGATGGGTGAGGGGCCACTTAATAGGGCATCTGACCTCCCTCTCCTGGATTTTGTCCAGGGAAGAAATTAATTTATTAAGGGCCTGAAGGTGCACAAGTTCGACCTGGAAGAGTGCTGCTGGTTGGGGTCTTACTGTTTCCTGAGTCCCCAAATCCTTGGTCTTCTTTACGGCAGCTCTCCTTCTTGGTGCCATTTTGTGAGGCACTGGTCAATCAGGTGTGCTGCAATCAAACAGCCCACCAGAGGGAGGCTGTGAGCACTGAGGCCGCTTGAGGCTCTCTCTCTTTTTTAAAAAAATGGAAGCGGGATCTGCACCTGGTAGCCTGGGCGGGCCAGGATCCTGAGCTGGTTACGCGGAGGTCTCAAGGGCGACGGGCTCATGAAGAGTGAAAAGGAGCACCCTAGGGGACTCCACCGCGCCTGCCCTTCCCGGAGCTCCGCATCAAGCGGGACAGTCCTTTGAGGGTTCTCAGAAGGAAAACTTTCTTCTTCTTCTTCTTCTTCAAATAATATTATCCATGAGGGTAAAATAGGGAACTAAGAGGGTTACTCTTCTCCTTTTTTTTCTTGTTTAAATAGAGAAAACTGCCTAGGTGTGCAGAGCACACCAGTCCAAATCCTATCTGATGAGAGGCAGAAATCCAGCTGGCAAATGGGAGGGATGACACCCCCTTTGCACATGGCCAGTTGGATTCCTCTAAAGTCTGCCTCCTACTGGCCTAGGCGAGGATTGTCCCCAGAGTTGAGAGTTTATGTCCTGAGCACCCCAGGAGAAGAGACAGGACTCTGTTCTTTGAATTCAAACATGATTCTCTACTAAAGTAATTGAAGGTAGACTAGACTAGTTTTTTTCACCTCTTAACGAGATTCACATAGCCTGTGATGGTTCTTCCCAAACACTGACCTCATCTGCACAATTATGAAATAGACTTCACTACACTTTATCAGCAAGTGGGTATTGGGACCATGGTGCAAGCTGGACAGGAGCAGCAGGGCATATAGTCTAAAGAAAACGGGGTCAAGAACCAGGTGAATAAGTCTGAGAGAACCATGTAGTCATGAGGGCTGAGCCCAGACTGGAGCAAAGAATCCAGAGGGTCAAGCCGGTAGATCAGAGGCTGAAGTACTGTGCCAATTTATGTACCACAAGTTGGAGGGCAGAAGTCAAAGCTGGTTCAGGGAAGAGGCAGAGTTGATGCATTAGAGCAGAGGTTTAAGCAAAGCACCTCTGGAGAGAGCCAAGACAAGGGTCTGTGGTACAGAGATGACCTTAGCCATTTTGTTGCCTTAGGCCAGGAGTGGGGAACCACTGGCTACTGGGGAGGGTCTGTTTGATGGGGTGGGGAGGGATACAGCACAATGAAACAGATAGGTGGGGAGACAGGGCTTATCAGAGGCAGACAATTGGGTGTATTTGGAGACAGTTGGTAGGTGTGTCCACTTGCAGATTGCTATGGTTGGGCTTGCCAGACTCTGCCTCGCTGCCACAGCGCACCCACACTACCTCCCTCCGGTAGACCCTGCCTCCCTGCTGCTCACCCCTGCCCTAGCACAGCAAATGTAAGCCACTCTCTTTACATTTGTCACTCTGGGTAGCCACCTATCTATGCCCCAATGGTAGAACCAACGTTGTCACGGTGACAGCAAACCAAGTAATTGTCCAGTTACTCAAGACAGGAGCCTTGAGGTGATCCAGAAAGTTATATAAGGGTTAGAAAAAAAACTTGGAACAATTGGGATGCAGGCGCAGTCCATTCATCCAGGGAGCCTATCAGTCAAAGAAGGCTAGACAGGTTGCAATTCCCTTGGAATATTAGCATAAAACTATAACAGTGTGGCAAAACTGGCTGCTGATCCCGACACTGAAATTCACTACAGAGCAATCTGTTATTGCTGCGGATTAAGGGTTGCATTGTTGAAGTAGAAACTAGACAATTGGGAAGGACAATAGATACCATTATATCCATGCAAACCCTACATATGGGTCCTGCTGGGAACTGGGGACTTATTGGGGATGTGTGTGCAAACGGATCAGTTTCTTCTCTTGAAACAGATTGGACAGATTTTATTATTATATTTATTTATTAAACAGACTTTTTATCCTGCCCCTCCTAGAAAAAAACAGCTCGGGTCAACCAACAGTGCGCAATATAAATACATATAAAAGATGACATATATCACAATAAAACAAATAAAAGTATTAAAATAGCAGACTTAAGGCAGGTTAAAATAATGAGACAGACCTCCTCCCCCCCCCGCAACCCTCATCCCCATTTTGTCACAAACATTTGCTGTTACCCACTTTCTATTGTGATTTCTGATTTGTATATATGGCTGGGGATTTTTGTGAAAATCTGAAAAATATTGCTTAAGAAATTAGCATTAACTATCCTTTTCATACAACATGCACTATAGTGATGTATCAAATGAAGTGAAATAGGCTTATGATGGCCATACCATTTTTTGTGGTTTGGTTCAATGTTGCACTTCCCAGATTATTTGTTTGGTCATTTTATTGGGAATTTAAATTGACTATTTTTATTTATTATTATTATTATTATTATTATTATTTATTTGTTTTTAGTAAAGAGCGACAAGTCTTCCAGTTGCATTTTTTTATTAAACAAAAACCGTATAAGGCCAGATCCAATAGGATTTGGCCTGTTGTATGATAATAGATGAACTTACATCTATTGTTCTATTTGAAGTTGTTGAAACATCATGAAAGCAGCTTTCAAGATTTTGGTGGTGTTGAATTCAAACAGTAATCCACTTGTGATTCAGCTACAAATGTTTAAGCCTTCCTCTGTATTTATTCTGTATATACCCTCTGCCTTCTTGGCCATCTTGTAGTTAATGGGCTAGACAACAAAAGCTGGTTGTATAAACATTATTATAAGAAATACCCTTAGGCAGTTCTTCTAAGACAGTCTATAAAGCTTTAAATGTTCCACAGTGGACAAATAATAAGGCTACACAGACCATCTAATGTAGTTTAATGCCAGAATGAGAAAACATATTATAACACTTCAGTGCAAAACTCTAGATTCTTGAGGGCTTGATTATATGTTTAGTGACACTACACAACTGCCTTTATTCATTACTGTAATGTTTCTGAACATGTGTCATTTGAGACCACTTTTTCCTGCTATAAGTATTCCATGTATCAGGGTAAATTGTGCTGTAAAGTCTGTGGGAAAAGCTGCCATTAAAACCAAGATGGCTATATTATCAGCTGTAAAGACATAAAAGGATTACACTTAAGAAGGTTAAAGTCAAAGTCATTTTTTTCAATTGCAGATCATAAAAAAGTTACACAGCTTCTCAGTTGGAGACTGGAAACAATCCAATGCCAGAATAAAGATATGTATTAAAATGGATTAAAGGAAAGACAACTTTATAAACGGGAACATCATTCCAAATATGAGATCACTGCAGTAAAGAATCTGTGATAGCTGCACTCACCATTAAAAAGTTAGTAGTTCTCTCCAATGTCCCTGTGTTTGCATGGTCTAGGTTTAGGAAAACAGAGAATCAAAGAATGTTAAGGTTGTAAAGGTCAAATATGGTGGAATCTCAAAGACCATAACTAGTGAAAGCTGGACAATGCTGCACTTTTTATTTTAATAGTCAATAAATAAAGAGTATTTCCATTTACTTCAGTAGTTTTGGTTTACAAAATCTGGGGACGATTTTCAAGAATAACATAGTTCTTAGGATCCTAAGTCCCATCCTGAAAAGTGAATTAGACACTTAGACTCCTGAGTAGTCTCTGAAAATGTGAATTAGAGCCCAGCTTTCTGTAGTGTGAACTGTTGGTGAATGGAGCCCCTGGCACAGGTGGATATGCATATCACTTGCAGTGTATACATTAAAGCACTTGATGATGATGATGATGATTGATGATGAGAGGTCTCTGTCATAGGTCATTTTCATGCAAGACACTCCGCACCCACCTTCCACCCACTATACATTACAGGACACCCATAGGGCAACACTGGAGTCCTGCAACATGTATAATGGGTGGGTAGTTGGTGGAGAGTGGCCGTTTTTACATGGACAGCCCCACCCACTGCTGGTTATTCTGGTGGGGGGATGTCCATGCAAAGGTGGGTGGCGGTGCGCTGGGTGTGCCCCTGTGTAAACACCAAGGGTGGTCGGTGTTCGTGCATGCGTGTGTGCGTGCTTCCGGCGCACACCCATCTACACCCATCACCCACCCATCTACACCCATGGGGACATCCATAAAACCAGAGGAGGCCCCATGGGTGGAGGTGTGTGTGTGTGTCCATGTTAAAGGACACACACACACCTCACGAGCACACCCATCCCCCCCCCCCCCCCAATATGTGTAAAAACAGCCAGTGTCTTGTCTGAAAATGCCCTTAGTGTGGCTACTGGCCTAACAGGTGGGCTTCTCCATCAGTTTAGCTATGGCAGGACTATTCATTGCAGGATGGCCAGAGAATTTCTGATTACTTTTTTTTATGAAAAAGCTTATATTTTCTGTTTTTTAAATTGAAATTTTAAAATTCTAAAACCATTTTTTAAAACAGTTTTTAAACTGAATTTATTTTCTTTGGGTGCACATTCTGAAACACTTTTTGAATTCAGAACAGAGGTTTTGGGGCCTGACCTAATGTCTGCTTAGGCCAATGAAAAGATGCTGACTGCAGGAAGCTTTATATTGCCATTTTTTCTGCCAGCAGCATAATTATTTAAGGCCAAAATGTCATTAAAAGTTGCAAGCCCACACCAATGGGATGTAGGAGACTGTCTTTCTTTCCCCACTTTATTATAGTGAGAGACAGTGGCATTGCTAGCATAAAGTAATGGGATTTGCCTTTGCAGAACAGTTTGTAGTTAGGAATCCACTTATAATTTTCCCTGAGAGAGTATAGTGTAACGTGTCTCCTTTTCTTCACGTTTTTAATCTCTTGTCACAACTGCTTCGAGTAGAGAACGTAACAACTTTAACAAAGCACTTCCTACCCCCCACAGACAGAGAGGGAAAAGGTCTTACCACATCTCCTCTTATTAAGATGTCTGAGGGTAGGGCATTTTGGCAGTGAGAAAATGTAGACCCACGCAGCAGTGCTTTTATGACTAGGCTACCATATATTAAAAATGCTGTCATTTGCAAAAATGCTTTAAATTGCTGCATAGTAATTCCAAAGAACCACTGCTATCAGAATAATTTGCTTCTATTTGGAAGGTACCAGATTGTGATGCAAAATCTTCCCTGTCTAAAGGATAAATAGATATGCCAAGACAGCAGCATTGGATGTCTTCCTATTCTGACCCTGTAGCATAACTCACATGTTCTGGAGAGACAATGGCCCTTCTTACACAGGGCTCTCCCACAAATGAACATGCAGAAATCTGCGTGTTCATGAGTGGGAGAGGCGGGTGTGAAGGACATGGCATGGGTACGCGCGGTGTGTGTGGGTGCGTGCGTGCTCCGTCCTAATATGCATCCACATGCACGGAGCAAACAGGGAAAACAGTGGTTTCTCCATGTGTGGGGATGAGTGGGGGCTGCAGGAGGATGTGTGTGTGCACTTTTATGCACACCCCACCCACCCACCATGTACGCACACCCACGGACCCTCCACTCCATGGGGGCCGTGTAAAAAAGGCCAATGTCCTTTACTGGTGAGAAGATCTCTGTCTTGATAGGTGATATTATCGGAATTGTTATTTTTATCATTAGCATGAACGATAATCATCCTCATTAGCAGAGCTTAATTCCAGCAACTGGAAAAGGCTATTGGTGTAAGTTGGTAACAACAGATGGAAGGAAGGCAATAAACCCAAATGTAAGATGTGTGGTGACACTTCAGATACTGTTAGCCACATTATAAATCAGGTGTTCACAAAGTGTGATTTTTTGAACCCCAAATGGGATTTTCCCATGTGCAGGAGCAGGAGGGTCACAGTCCTGATTCTTAGTTGATACACCTTACATGTGTTTGCTGTTGTCTGGAGTCACAAGGATATATTTAAGTCTCATAATGGGATGTGTCAGACAAAAGGTTTGTGAACCACTGTTATAAATGGATGTATTAGTTCTCTGGGAATGAGTGTAAACTAGGGCTGAAATGAGAAACAATTTTTCTCTCACAAAAAATATCAAGAGAATTGTTACCGAGATCTCAGTAGAATCTCAATAACAGACCGAGAATTCGGTCAAGATTTTTTCCCCTCAAAATACCGTTTACCTTTATTGTTTCCCATTTACTGCAATTTACCATTTCCATATACTGATTTACTGTGTACCACTTACTGTGTACCACCTTCATCTCAGTAATGCATGCACAAAATGCCACTTTGCACATGTGCATTACTGGGATGAAGGTGGTACATGGTAAGTGGTACATGGTAAATCAATATACAGTAAATCATAAATTATTTTGAGAAAAAATGTTCAACTGAGAAATGTCAAGAATCAACACTTTTCTCAGTCCCTTAAAACAAGTCAAGAACCGTGATTCTCAGCGATAACCAAGAAAAACTTGAGATTGCATTTCAGTCCTAATATAAACATTAGCATAATAAAGCTATGTGTCTGACAGCTTTATGTACAGGATAGCTTGGCAGAAATATAGGTTTTACAGTGAACAAATACGGTTGCCATTGACCAGAGAAGGCAGTAGAAAAGGAGAGGCTGTAAAAATAGGGATGTGCGAACGCGGTTTGGAAGTTCAGAGTTCGGACTGAACACAACTAGTTTGGTCGACCGAACCACATTTCCGAACCAAACTCGAATTCGACCGAACCGTTCGGTCAAATCCGAACCAGTTCGGAAGGCCAAAAACAGCTTAAAACACCAGTTTTGAATGTATGAACTTGGTTCGGATATTGGGAATTTGACCGAATTCAACTAGTTCAGTCGACCGAACCGAACTCAATTTTTTAACCAAACCGAACCGAATTTCCGAACTTGGTTCTGTTCGCACATCCCTAATGTAAAACAAAAAATAGGCATCTTCTGTCATTACAGATCATATAGTATATGCTAGAAGATCAGTTGTAGTGACTATAAAGAAATAGGGAGAGTGTTTCATTGTCAATTTGACTAGGGTTGGAGTGGGTGGAAGGGCAAGCAGTAGGCCCCATAGGAACTTCCTGCTCTGTGAGAGTCTGGAGCAGTGATAGCAGCCCTGCTTCAGTTCCAGAAGTGTTCCTGGGGCCACACAACTGCTGCTGGGAGCTTCTGGAGTGCAGGGCCTCTGTTGTCCCTGTTGTCCCTGTATAAGGTTGGTTTAATATCTCTATCTTATATGATGAGAATGTTCCTTTGAAAATACACACACATGACAAAAGGCTGATATGTATGAAGAGTTAAATCAATGTATTTATTTATTTTAAGTGGGGAATGAAAATCATGGGTATAACACCATCATTTCTGGTGCAGTGGAACTTCATGATATGGATAATGCAAGAACAGCATGCAGATTCTCAATTGGCTTTATTATAATGCCATGACTGCCACAGAAGGCAAAACTGATTGCTACAAAGTATTGAGGAAGACAATAAGTTCGCTGATGCTTTGTTCTGTTAGACCTCCCAAGATGTTAGGAGGTGAGGCTATATAATAAAGATTCCATCAAGTTCAGTTCCATGATTCAGAAAAGAGGAAATAGTAGTAGTAGTTGTAAAAGAAGACATGGTAATGAACGGGAAGAAGATCCCAAGGAGAAGTCCAAGGAGATAAGGAGAAATTATGGCTCAGTGATATTACAGGTGTAACTTTCTGCTGAAGGAGTGAGTCAAAGCTCAATTGCTTTTTCAGGACATTTCAGAGAGCATGAAGAGTCAAATCAAGGACAGCAATATTTAAACCATGAACTTTACAGGATTTGCATATCTTCATCTCATTGAGCTCTTCCTATATTCATTCTCTTATTAATGAATTCAAACTATAATTAACTTGCTAATAGCTAAACGTGACTTGCATAGTCTATGTAGCCTCCTGGGAGTGACCAATGCCCCCTGGCTATTGCTTTCTCTAGGTCCATAAAATACACCCCAGTGTGCCACAAATGAGTTTCACCAGGTTTCCCCTAATGAGTATTGTTGGCTGGAATACCCTAAACTGCATTAGTGCAATACAGGTAATTGATCCAGCCTAACACTAGCAGCATTTGCCTGCATGTTCCTCTTTCCCTTCCCATCTCCTAGATGGATGTGGCTATCAAAAGCCAACCAGTTTCTTTTGCCATCATACTAAAGCACAGTCTCATAAATTTCAATTAGGGATGTGCACCAGGGACCCTTTTCATGCTTCGGTTTTCATTTTTGTTTTCATTATCAAAATGTTTGTTTTTCTGTTGTTTGTTAATGAGAATTTTAGTGTTTGTTATTAAGTTTCTGTCAGCATCCGCCGCTCGATATGAGGTGGCCGACAGGCTGGGGGATCACAAGGGGCAGGGCCAGTGCAGATGGCCCCAGAGATTACCGGCCCCACAGAGGGGGAAGGACAGACGGGCAGGGAACACCAGCGCGGCTAACTCCGGCAGCGAGAACGTCCCTGACGTTGCCACGCCGCTCGGAGCGGCTGAGGGCACATATGGGGCGGGGCCTGTCGCATAAAATCCAGCGCCGCAGTTGGGGTGGCGCTGGTGATTGCAGAGAAACTGGCCCCCTTGCATTTGCTTCCTTGTTGCTGAGCCTTGCCTGAGACAATAGTACCATATTCTGACTGCGTGTGGACCCTCCTACCTGAAACCCTCCAGAGTGAATTGTGAGCGAGTGGAGGAACGTGAGGTGAGTGAGTGGGTGTGTGCGAGCCCCCTCCTGCCAGGCCCCATTCCCCTCCCTTCCCCTGGAACCACAGCGAGTGCCTGGAGCCTGTCCCCCTCCCTACAAGTCAAGGTGGTTCCTTCCCTCACTACCTCCCACACCACCTTATTCCTTACTCCTTCCTTACCCTGAGAGCGAGCACTAGGGTGTGTGGGGGTACCTGGTGGCCTCTCTGGATCAACGCGCCCTATGATGATAGAGGCCTATTCTCTTTGATTAGAGGTGACGGCCACAATTCTATCCTGATGGGCATAGTCAATCCTCACGTCCTGCGTAATCCAGGGAGCCTCCTCTTAGGGTACCGTGTGGGTGCAGGGCATGCGTGTGTGTGTAGCCCCAATTCCCCCCTCCCCGGTGACAGTTTCATTTTCATTTTCCATTGGTTTCAATGGGAAATGTATTTCTGGCTGTAGATTTTTCATTTTTCATCCTATTTTCATGGAGTTTGGATATGTACCTAGCATCCAAAAGATCATTCCTGCCAAATTTCACAAAGATTGGCTAAAGCATTCCAATAATATAATTAATTTAGTTTGCATCGTTTGCTAACACATTTCCAGCTTTGACATTTTTGTGTTCCATCCAATTTGGATGAACTTTGGACTTTTTGTACCCCTCATGAAAGGGATAATCCCTGACACATTTCAGAAAGATTGAATTGAAGGCTCCTGCTTGTATAAGCAATGAAATCATTTCATGGTTTTCGTACACATTTCCCACTGTATTGTCTTTGTTTTCCATCCAATTTGAATAAAGTTTGAACATATTATTCTTCTCACCTGCGGGGTCATCCCTGCTGAATTTCAGAAAGATTGAGTAAAGGATCCCAATTCTATAAGCAATAGCATTTTTGTGATTTTAGCAGAAGTTGCAAATTTCCTTAAATCACTTGCAAGTGTTGCCTCTGTTTAAATTAGAGAGGTTTTACTAGATTGAGAGATCTTTTTTGGAGCATTTGTAGAGAGGCACTCGTAATGACACAGGCATCAGTTATTGGTACCCCAAAGTCTGTGGGGGCATACATGGGGGGAGAGTAGGTGCAGAATTTTGCTTTTATGAGCAATTGCAGTGAGGATGAAGACTGCAACACACAGAGTCACATGCATACAGAGCACTGAACCAGCCTACAAGTTGAAGTCACACAAGATCTAGCCATGCTGGGGGCTCTGCAGCTTGGCAGTAGATTATGTTTGATCTCCACTGCCCACCCCCAAGCCTTCCTGACTGAAGTGATTGGGTACTGGCAAGTTGGAAGCCTGGGCAGCATCTCCAGAGAATGAGCCTATACTAGGAATTCTCTTATGTCTGTCACAGTGGTACAAGATGTGTTCGTGCCACAACACAGTGGTACAAGATGGGTTCGTGATTCTCTTATGTCTATCACAGACAGTGGTACAAGATGGGTTCGTGCCACAATACATAGGGTGTTGTGTCAATCAATTTGTAGAGAGCACCCCAGGGAGGGCAGGAGTTGTGTGTGAGAGATGCACACACACACACTGGCAGAAGCAGTCACTGGTGGCAGGAGGTGAAGAAACAGAGCAGACACTGGTATTGGCAGGCACCCTAAGACATGAGGTTATCAACTTGCAGGGAGCACCCCAGGGGAGCAGGACTTGTGTGTGTGTGAGAGAGGAACACTGGCAAAAGCAGCAGTAATGGGCAGGTGGTGAAGGATGTACAATATTCAAGGGTGTGTTACATTGGGCACTATATCCTTCCTTCTGAAAAACATCTGTATGTTAAAATAATGTACATTTTTAAAAATACAGAGTGTGGTAGGTTAAAAAAAGAGCTAATACTTGTCTTTTATTAAGTAAGTTTGAAAAGTTCTTTTTTATAATAGTCCCTTATCTCTTCCCTTTTTGCTGTCTGGTTGCAATGCAAGATATTGCAGATCATTACCGTTCAATCCTTTGTAAACCACATTTTACTTTTACTTCAGTGCAATAGCATCTAAAATAAGCTGGAAAAGAACAATTATGCTATGGCAGGAGAGGAAACGAAGAAGAATGTTCTGAAAGTTCTGATACAGAAGATCACTGAAGCATGTTAAAGGCACTTCTTCTCTGAAAGTCGCTTTGTCTTTATATTAAAAAGTCTGACTTAGTAAAATGCTATTTATGTAATTCTGCAGGTTTGGAATTATTTTAATTTTAAAAAAAATTAAAATGTCAAAAAAGGAAAGAAATCTCACAAAAGAAATTGTTAAAAGACCAGAAAGAAGTGGTTGTAGAGATGCCAATCTTTTTGAGAACATGAACGTTGCAAATATTCAGTAGAAATCTTAATCCCAATATGTTAATAACAAAGAGATATTAAGAAATAAAGTGATATTGTAACACTACTAAGTGGCACCATTACATATAGGGTAGCCACATGATACACCTACTGCACCTTGGGTAGCCTTACCCCACTCTGGGCAGCTTTACCATATAAGAACATGATATTAAGAAATCATGTTCTTAAGATATTAAGAAATCAAGAGATATTAAGAAATCAAGTGATATTGTAACACTACTAAGTGGCACCGTTACATATAGGGTAGCCACATGATACACCTACTGCACCTTGGGTAGCCTTACCCCACTCTGGGCAGCTTTACCATATAATGCAGTACATTGTGGTTTGGCAGCTGCCAGATTTCCCCACGTCCAACTCCGGGGCAAACCTGCTACATGCTGCATCTTCTGAAAAAGGCCAGGGATGCTGTGCATAGCAGACTTGCCCAGAGTAGGGTAAGGATGCCCAACGTGTGGTCGAATGCCACCACTCATGTGCCCAGTAGCAGTCATCATCTACCCCGCTGCACGGCGAGGTCTGCTGAAGGGCTTTGAGTGACTGGCATTATGTGGCCACGTCATGGCTGGGGTAGGATAGTGGGCAGGCTGGGGGACGGGGTAGGGCAGGCTCAGGCAGCTGCTCAATTGTCCCCGGGGTGTGATGGGGCAGAGGACAGTGTCCTGCCTACCCAGATTCCCCACGGAGGGGCCGACCATTTTGCCTGCTTCCCATGCTGGCCCCAAAGTGTGGCAGTAGTGATGGCCCTCAAAGGTGTATGTGTGGATCGGGCCTGTCACAGCTTGTGTGCTTGCATCCATAACCTTCCAAGCCCTCCTTTCTAGTGGATGAGTACCCTTGGGAAGACACCTTGGACAGTGATTGAAATTATGGCAGAACGTTAGGGGGAGCACTAACTGAAAATGGTGGGCGTCACTTCTTGGCTGCCAGAAATCTTGCTGCCTTGGCTTTGCCCACACCGTACAGTGGCCGATAGAACAGTATATGGAACTAAACACCCTTGCAGATACCTCATCATGTTATAGGAATGCATAGCTAGACATTGTGCCTTAGGGTGCGGTGATGAAGAAGCAATTTTATGTAGAAGAGCAGTGTGATATAGTTTAAATAGTGGTTAAATACCAGTATTTAAATTGGTTTGAGCAACTCATTGAGATGAATGATAACAATTGTTCATGATACACCACTAAATTACCCCAGGAAGGGGTTCCGCCCTGGCTATTGCACTGAGACAGCGTTGGTGGCCTTGGTCGACGATCTCCACCGGGAGATGGACGCAGGATGTTCTACATTTCTTATCCTGCTAGATCGCTCAGCTGCTTTTGATACCGTGGACCATGGGCTGCTGTTGAGATAGCTGCGTGACCTGGGGGGTCTGGATGGGACTGTTCTTGAATGGTTCCGCTCATTCCTCTTGGGGAGAAGCCAGCGGATGATGTTGGGAGCTGAAACATCTTGCCATCATGCCTTGTCCTGCGGCGTTCCACAGGATTCCATCCTGTCTCCATTACTATTTAATGTATATATGCAGCCCTTGGGGGGGAGGTTGTGAGAGGGTTCGGGGTGCGATGTCACCAATATGCTGATGATACTCAGCTGTACCTCTCTTTTTCAGCTGACCCAGACCCTGCTGTCTTGTTGCTATCCCAATGTTTGGAGACTGTGGCGGAGTGGATGTGGCAGAGCAGACTGAAGCTCAACCCCGATAAGATGGAGGTGATGGTGGTGGGGAGAGTGAGGGAGGTGTCGGCCCCCCTGATTGGGGGGGTTCATCCTCCTATAACTCAGCAGGTTCGGAGTCTGAGGGTGATATTGGACTCAGATCTCCGTCTGGATCAACAGGTGGAGGTGGTGGCAAGGGTCGCCTTCTGCCAGTTATATCTCGTGCGGAGGCTGCATCAGTACGTCTCCGGGCTGGACCTGGTCTCCCTCATCCATGCCTTTGTCACCTCGAGGCTGGACTACTGCAATGTGCTCTACGTGGGGCTGCCCGGGTTCCTGGTCCGGAGGTTGCAGCTAGTGCAGAATGCGGCGGCCCGGCTCCTGATGGGGACGGTTCATTGGGAGCATATAACACCTGTGCTCCAGACTCTGCACTGGTTGCCAATAGCGTGCTGAACCAGGTTCAAGGTATTGGTACTGATCTATAAGGCCCTTCACGGTCTCGGCCCCTCATACCTGAGGGACCGCATTGCCCTCTGCACCCCAGAGCGGCTCTTTCGGTCTGCCGGGGGTGCCTTCTTGGAGGTCCCCCACGTTAAGCGGGGGGGCCACAATGGAGAGGTCATTCTCAGTGGCTGGGCCGCGTCTTTGGAATTCCCTCCCAGAGGAAGCTTGCCTGGCCCCAAGCCTTTTAACATTCTGGGAGGCTTGTAAACCCTGGCTGTTCTCCCAGACCTTGGGGGAGGGTGGGTTAGGTTTTGTGTTTAGCTCTTCCCTACCCTTATTTCTATTTTTATTTATTTTTTTACTAACCCTGTTTTGAGGTTTTAAAATTGTGTGTTGTTTTTAAAAATTGTTTTTATTTTTTGAATGTTTTTATTGAATTGTACATCGCCCCGGGATGCCGTAGGCATATGGGGCAACTAATAAATGTTTAAAATAAATAAATAAACAAATAAATAAATTATCATACCTCCCAACTGTCCCTATTTAAGAGGGACAGTCTCTCATTGGATGTGTCAGGAGTCAACCCTGAACCCAAGGGCTCAGGATCTGGTTGACAGCCGCTGTTTGCACTGCGTCACTTCTTGGCCTGTGCTGGAGCAATTTTTCCCCATTTGTGTGTCTTGTCCTCTCTTTCCTTCCTGCACCTGGTGGGAGGTGTGGACATGCCTGCCAACGTCCTGATTGGCTCCCAGTCTTATAATAAGGCATGCTGGCAGCTGTAGGAAGTTGACGGAGCTTCTGTTGCCATTCCCCCTTGGCTCTTGGTCTGCTTGCACTTCCACATGGTCTGCTTCCATTTCATGTGTCATTCAGTGTTCTTCCTTCTAGCCCTATGTCAGTTGTACTGGAGAGTCTTCTTCAGTGTTCTGTTCACCCCTGCCTTTGTGTAGCACTTCCGCTCTCTGTAGTTTGCTTGCCACTCCTATTCTCTCTGTGAAGCACTTATCCTCCCTCTCTCATTACTCCCTAGCCTTCCCTCACTGGGTGTGTTTTTGCTTTGTATCTCCCCTTGCAGTTGTCCTACCCTTGTTCTCCTTACTATCCAATGATAATCTCGTCTCCCTTACACCTTTAGGTTCTTGACTTGTATTGTTCACCTCATTTCTAGGGATGTGCACAGTAACTCTTTTGTTTTTATTATTCATTTAGTTTTTTTCCAATTATTAAAATGTCGTTCGTTTTTGTTATAGTTCATTATTTTTTGTTTCGTTTTCATANGAACCGAATTTCCGAACTTGGTTCTGTTCGCACATCCCTAATGTAAAACAAAAAATAGGCATCTTCTGTCATTACAGATCATATAGTATATGCTAGAAGATCAGTTGTAGTGACTATAAAGAAATAGGGAGAGTGTTTCATTGTCAATTTGACTAGGGTTGGAGTGGGTGGAAGGGCAAGCAGTAGGCCCCATAGGAACTTCCTGCTCTGTGAGAGTCTGGAGCAGTGATAGCAGCCCTGCTTCAGTTCCAGAAGTGTTCCTGGGGCCACACAACTGCTGCTGGGAGCTTCTGGAGTGCAGGGCCTCTGTTGTCCCTGTTGTCCCTGTATAAGGTTGGTTTAATATCTCTATCTTATATGATGAGAATGTTCCTTTGAAAATACACACACATGACAAAAGGCTGAAATGTATGAAGAGTTAAATCAATGTATTTATTTATTTTAAGTGGGGAATGAAAATCATGGGTATAACACCATCATTTCTGGTGCAGTGGAACTTCATGATATGGATAATGCAAGAACAGCATGCAGATTCTCAATTGGCTTTATTATAATGCCATGACTGCCACAGAAGGCAAAACTGATTGCTACAAAGTATTGAGGAAGACAATAAGTTCGCTGATGCTTTGTTCTGTTAGACCTCCCAAGATGTTAGGAGGTGAGGCTATATAATAAAGGTTCCATCAAGTTCAGTTCCATGATTCAGAAAAGAGGAAATAGTAGTAGTAGTTGTAAAAGAAGACATGGTAATGAACGGGAAGAAGATCCCAAGGAGAAGTCCAAGGAGATAAGGAGAAATTATGGCTCAGTGATATTACAGGTGTAACTTTCTGCTGAAGGAGTGAGTCAAAGCTCAATTGCTTTTTCAGGACATTTCAGAGAGCATGAAGAGTCAAATCAAGGACAGCAATATTTAAACCATGAACTTTACAGGATTTGCATATCTTCATCTCATTGAGCTCTTCCTATATTCATTCTCTTATTAATGAATTCAAACTATAATTAACTTGCTAATAGCTAAACGTGACTTGCATAGTCTATGTAGCCTCCTGGGAGTGACCAATGCCCCCTGGCTATTGCTTTCTCTAGGTCCATAAAATACACCCCAGTGTGCCACAAATGAGTTTCACCAGGTTTCCCCTAATGAGTATTGTTGGCTGGAATACCCTAAACTGCATTAGTGCAATACAGGTAATTGATCCAGCCTAACACTAGCAGCATTTGCCTGCATGTTCCTCTTTCCCTTCCCATCTCCTAGATGAATGTGGCTATCAAAAGCCAACCAGTTTCTTTTGCCAACATACTAAAGCACAGTCTCATAAATTTCAATTAGGGATGTGCACCAGGGACCCTTTTCATGCTTCGGTTTTCATTTTTGTTTTCATTATCAAAATGTTTGTTTTTCTGTTGTTTGTTAATGAGAATTTTAGTGTTTGTTATTAAGTTTCTGTCAGCATCCGCCGCCCGATAGGAGGTGGCCGACAGGCTGGGGGATCACAAGGGGCAGGGCCAGTGCAGATGGCCCCAGAGATTACCGGCCCCACAGAGGGGGAAGGACAGACGGGCAGGGAACACCAGCGCGGCTAACTCCGGCAGCGAGAACGTCCCTGACGTTGCCACGCCGCTCGGAGCGGCTGAGGGCACATATGGGGCGGGGCCTGTCGCATAAAATCCAGCGCCGCAGTTGGGGTGGCGCTGGTGATTGCAGAGAAACTGGCCCCCTTGCATTTGCTTCCTTGTTGCTGAGCCTTGCCTGAGACAATAGTACCATATTCTGACTGCGTGTGGACCCTCCTACCTGAAACCCTCCAGAGTGAATTGTGAGCGAGTGGAGGAACGTGAGGTGAGTGAGTGGGTGTGTGCGAGCCCCCTCCTGCCAGGCCCCATTCCCCTCCCTTCCCCTGGAACCACAGCGAGTGCCTGGAGCCTGTCCCCCTCCCTACAAGTCAAGGTGGTTCCTTCCCTCACTACCTCCCACACCACCTTATTCCTTACTCCTTCCTTACCCTGAGAGCGAGCACTAGGGTGTGTGGGGGTACCTGGTGGCCTCTCTGGATCAACGCGCCCTATGATGATAGAGGCCTATTCTCTTTGATTAGAGGTGACGGCCACAATTCTATCCTGATGGGCATAGTCAATCCTCACGTCCTGCGTAATCCAGGGAGCCTCCTCTTAGGGTACCGTGTGGGTGCAGGGCGTGCGTGTGTGTGTAGCCCCAATTCCCCCCTCCCCGGTGACAGTTTCATTTTCATTTTCCATTGGTTTCAATGGGAAATGTATTTCTGGCTGTAGATTTTTCATTTTTCATCCTATTTTCATGGAGTTTGGAAATGTACCTAGCATCCAAAAGATCATTCCTGCCAAATTTCACAAAGATTGGCTAAAGCGTTCCAATAATATAATTAATTTAGTTTGCATCGTTTGCTAACACATTTCCAGCTTTGACATTTTTGTGTTCCATCCAATTTGGATGAACTTTGGACTTTTTGTACCCCTCATGAAAGGGATAATCCCTGACACATTTCAGAAAGATTGAATTGAAGGCTCCTGCTTGTATAAGCAATGAAATCATTTCATGGTTTTCATACACATTTCCCACTGTATTGTCTTTGTTTTCCATCCAATTTGAATAAAGTTTGAACATATTATTATTCTCACCTGCGGGGTCATCCCTGCTGAATTTCAGAAAGATTGAGTAAAGGATCCCAATTCTATAAGCAATAGATTTTTGTGAATTTTATAAACAATAGCATTTTTGTGATTTTAGCAGAAGTTGCAAATTTCCTTAAATCACTTGCAAGTGTTGCCTTTGTTTAAATTAGAGAGGTTTTACTAGATTGAGAGATCTTTTTTGGAGCATTTGTAGAGAGGCACTCGTAATGACACAGGCATCAGTTATTGGTACCCCAAAGTCTGTGGGGGCATACATGGGGGGAGAGTAGGTGCAGAATTTTGCTTTTATGAGCAATTGCAGTGAGGATGAAGACTGCAACACACAGAGTCACATGCATACAGAGCACTGAACCAGCCTACAAGTTGAAGTCACACAAGATCTAGCCATGCTGGGGGCTCTGCAGCTTGGCAGTAGATTATGTTTGATCTCCACTGCCCACCCCCAAGCCTTCCTGACTGAAGTGATTGGGTACTGGCAAGTTGGAAGCCTGGGCAGCATCTCCAGAGAATGAGCCTATACTAGGAATTCTCTTATGTCTGTCACAGTGGTACAAGATGTGTTCGTGCCACAACACAGTGATACAAGATGGGTTAGTGATTCTCTTATGTCTATCACAGACAGTGGTACAAGATGGGTTCGTGCCACAATACATAGGGTGTTGTGTCAATCAATTTGTAGAGAGCACCCCAGGGAGGGCAGGAGTTGTGTGTGAGAGATGCACACACACACACTGGCAGAAGCAGTCACTGGTGGCAGGAGGTGAAGAAACAGAGCAGACACTGGTATTGGCAGGCACCCTAAGACATGAAGTTATCAACTTGCAGAGAGCACCCCAGGGGAGCAGGACTTGTGTGTGTGTGAGAGAGGAACACTGGCAAAAGCAGCAGTAATGGGCAGGTGGTGAAGGATGTACAATATTCAAGGGTGTGTTACATTGGGCACTATATCCTTCCTTCTGAAAAACATCTGTATGTTAAAATAATGTAC
>QEPC01007461.1:39499-53941 GCA_003113815.1 Sphenodon punctatus
GAGTATAATACTGCCAGTTTTCACCAAAATCGGATGTAAAATAAAAAGGTTACAACCAAAAATATGTTTTCAGGTTTTTCCTATTAATTCATAATAAAAAAACTTCTTTTCATTTTTTCATTATGTTCTTTCATTTTCATTATTAAATAACAAAAATGAAAAATTCATATTTTGTTTTCATTATTATAATAATAAAAATGAAATACACCCCCTACCCGTTCCCCCTTTCTGCTTTTGCCTTTTTGTTTGTTGATAATCTTCCATGCAGTGAATGTAGCCTCTGCACTCCCTCACTTCTCCATGTTGGTTTCGTCTTCTTTCATGTCGTGAGTTCCTCACCTTGTACCTTGTTGCCTATGTGCCCCTGTCCTCCACTGTTGCTATCTTCCTAAACTCTATGTCTTGAGAGCCTTGTCTCCCTGATATTGGAGAACAGCTGAGAGGTTTCCCATATCTAATTGTTACCCGCCTTAGCCCTCCCTTGGAGCTTTGTGTACTCCAACTTCTGTCCCATAACAAGCTGCTGACTCCAACTGTCACTATTTCAGGGAACAAAGGGCCTCTTTCAGGGAAGAGAGAGACAAAAAGACTGATATTCAAATTTCAGACACCTCTTTCCTGGTTGCCACCCAGGAAAAACACTTGAGAGGTCAATGGGGAAATGACGGCAATACAAGAAGCTAAGGGCAATGATAAATGACTGCTTCTTGGGGCAGCTCGTCTTGGGACCAACAAGAGGAAGAACTACTTTAGATCTAGTCCTAAGTGGAGTGCAGGACCTGGTGCAAAGGGTAACAGCGGTGGAGCGGGTTGACACTAGTGATCATAATATAATAAAATTTGACATAATTACTGGAGGGAGAATGGTAAATAAAACTACCACAGTAACATTTAACTTTAAAAAGGGAAACTACACTAAAATGAGGAAAGTAGAGGGAAACTAAAAGGAACAGTGGCAAAGATTAAATATCTGCAAGAGGCATGGAGACTATTTAAAACACCATCTTGGAAGCCCATATTAAATTAATTCCACAGGTTAAAAAAGGTAGGGGACTAAACGTCTGCCAGCTTGGCTAAATGGTGAGATGAAGGAGGCTATTAGAGCCAAAAGGACATCCTCTAAAAAATGGAATGCTAGTTCTAATGAGGAAAATAGGAAAGAGCATAAGCACGGGCAAATTAGATGTGAAACGTTAACAAGTCAGGTCAAGAGAGAATTTGAAGAGAAACTCACTAATGAGGGGAAAACTAATAATAAAAACTTTTAAAAATACATCAGAAACAAGAGGTCTGCTAGAAAGTCAGTTGGGCCATTAGATGACCGTGGGGTAAAAGGGGCTCTCAGGGAGGATAAGGTAATTGCAGAGAGGCGGAATGAATTCTTTGCCTCAGTCTTCATGGCAGAGGATGTTGGGGAGATACCCACACCAGAACTATTCTTTGTCAGTGATGAATCGGAAGAACTGTCAGATCAATGTGACTCTGGAAGAGATTCTTGAGCAAATTGACAAACTGAATAGTAACAAATCACCATGCCCAAATGGTTTACACCCCAAAGTTCTGAAGGAACTCAAATATGAAATTGCAGACCTACTACTGGTAATTTGTAGCCTATCACTAAAATCTGCCATTGTACCTGAGAACAGGAAGGTAGCGAATGTAATGCCAAATTTTAAAAAGAGGTCCAGAGGTGATCCTGGAAACTAAAGACTGGTGAGCCTGACATCTGTGCTGGGCAAAATGGTGGAGACTGTTACTAAAATCAGAGTCATTGGGCATATTGATAAACATGGGTTAATGGGGATGGATTTAGCAAAGGAAAGTGGTGCCTCACTAAAAACAATTTGAGCGTGTGAACAAGCATGTGGACAAGGGGGAGCCAGTTGATATAGTGCATCTGTATTTTCGGAAAACATTTGATAAGTTCTTTCATGAGAGACTCTTGAGGAAATTAAAAAGTCATGGGATAGGAGGCACTATCCTATTGTGGATTGGTAACTGGCTGAATGATAGAAAACAAAGAGTAGGACTAAATGGTCAGTTTTCACAATGGAAAGAAGCAAATAGTGCAGTGCCCCATTGATCTGTACTGGGACTCATGTTGTTTAATGTATTCATTAATGATCTGGAAAGGGGAGGGAGGTTATCAAATTTACAGATACCAAGTTATTCAAGGTAGTTAATACACGAGCGGACTGTGAAGATCTTGCAGGGGTTAGGGAGGGCTTTTTTGTATTGGGTTATTTTGATTTTTAGTGTATTTTATCTTGTATTTTAAAATGTTGTTAGCCGCCCCGAGCTGCTTGTATCAGGATGGGGCAGCATATACATTTTAACAAATAAATAAGTAAAAATTGCCTGATGCTTGGTGGCTTTGGGGGACTGGATGAGGGCGAGCTGACTGAAACTGAATCCTGACAAGATGGAGGTGATGCTAGTGGGTAAGGCAATGGGTGTGAAGTCCCCTGTTATTGATGAGGTTTGTCCCCCATTGGTTTCCCAGGTTTGCAGCCTGGGAGTGCTCCTTGATACCCAGCTCCACATGAATGTCCAGGTGGATGCTGTGGCGAGGAGCATGTTCCACCAACTACATCTGGTGTGGCGGCTTTGGCCATATATCTCAGACTCCAACCTGGCTACTATCATCCATGCTTTCATTGCCTCGAGATTGGACTATTGTAACACACTCTATGTGGGGCTACCCATGGTGATGGTCTGTAAGCTGCAGCTGGTGAAGAATGTGGTGGCCCGCCTCCTTATGGGGACTGGTCGCCATGAGCACATTACACAGGTGCTCCGCTCTCTGCACTGGCTGCCTATAGTTTTTGAGGCCTGATTCAAGGTGTTGGTTTTGACCTATAAAGCCCTAAATGGCTTGGGCACTGCCTACCTGCAGGACCACTTCACTCCCCAGGCCCTGGAGCAGCCCCTGCCGTTGGCCGGGGGCACCTTCCTGGAGGTCCCCTGGTTATCCTGGGGGGTCAGTCTGGAGAGGCAATTCTCAGTGGCAGCACCTAGGCTATGGAACTCTCTTCCATTAGAGGCTTGGTTGGCTCTGGACCTCCCTTTCTTTCAATGAAGATGCAAGATCCGGCCGTTCTGCCAGGCATTTGGTGAGGGTGTTGGGTGGGGTGGGTTAGGGTGATAGGGGCTGATTATTTCCACCGTCACCACCAGTTTGAATTGAATTTTAATCTACAATGTATTGTTTGAATTTATTTATTTATTTAATTATTTAATTATTTATTAATTGGTGTGTTTTTGTATTTGTGTTTGATTGTTTGCCTCTGGGAGCAGAAGAGGTGGGATAAAAATATTTTAATAAAATAAATAAAGTAAATTTAATAAGGGTAAGTGCAAAGTGATGCATATAGGAAAAAACAATCCAAACTTTATGTACACAATGCTGGGTTCTAAATTAGGATTTATCACTCAGGAAAAGCACCTTGGAGTAAATGGGGTCGATCCCATGCCCATGCACACCACACGCATTTCATATCTCCATAAGGCTTAGGGAGGTTCGAGGATCGGCCCGTTCAGGGTTCGGCCCCCCTGAAACCGTTTGGGTTCAGGCTGTTCGGGCCGAACCCGTGATGGGGTGAGGGGCACCCAGTTTTCCCTCCCCCCCCCTCCAGGCTGCACGGGTGGAAGGGGCGCTGGGGCTCACCTGTCCCCACACCCTGCCCAGCCTGGTAAAAAAAATAAATAATAATAATCCACCACCCCAGGGATTGCCCTACCTGGTAGTGGCGGGACTCCGGCCCTGGGTCTTCTGGCGGTGGTGGCAGTGGTTCTGGCAGCAGCGGTGCTCTGGAGGCTTCAGGCCTCTTCTAGGCCTTCTGGGTACCGAAGAAGGGCTTCCGGCCCTCTTCTTCAGCACCTGGAAGGCCTAGAAGAGGCCTAAAGCCTCCAGAGCACTGCCGTCACCGGACCCGCTTCCACCACCTCCAGACCCGGGGCCGGAGCCCTGGCACCACCAGGTAGACTGATCCCTGAGGTGGGTTTTTAAAATTATTATTATTTTTTTACCAGGCTGGGAGGGTGGGGGTGGGGGGGAGGTGGACCCCAGTGACAATACATTTAAATTCTCAGCTCAGTGTGCAGTGGCTGTCAAAAAAGCAAACATAATATTAAGAATTATTCGTAAAGGGATAGAGAACAAAACTGAAAATATAATGCCACTATATAAGTCTACGGTGCAACTGCACCTTAAATATTGTGTGCAGTTCTGGCCATCCCATCTCAAAAAAGATATTGTTGAAATAGAAAAGTTACAGAGAAGGGCAACACAAATTATAAGGGATATGGAATGGCTCCCCTAAGAAGAGGGGCTGGATAGGCTGGGGCTCTTCAGCTTGGAGAAGAGATGACTGAGAGGGGATACAATAGAAGTTTATAAAATCATGTGTAGTGTGGAACATATTAATAGAGAACGGTTCTTTACCCTCTCAAAAAGTACTAGGATTAGGGAACACTCCATGAAACGAACAGGTAGCAGATTTAAAACAAATAAAAGAAAGTATCTTTTTCACTCACTGCACAATTAAGTTGTGGAATTTGTTGCTAGAAAACGTGGTCAAGGCCAGTAGTATAACTGAGTTTTTAAAAGGACTTGACACATTTCTGGAGGATAGGTCTATTAGCAGCTATTAGCAAGGTGGGTTTGGAGAATGTAACCTCTTACTGTCAGGAGCTGGTAGTGAACAGCAGGGAATTGATTGCCCCGTAGTGACCTGTTGGGTACTTCAAGCAACCGAGATTGGCCACTGATGGAGATGGGTGCTGGGCTAAATGGACTATTGGTCTGACTCAGTACGGCACTTCTTATGTCCTTATGTTTTTAAGCAGGAGTGCTTCTGCCTCTCTTTATGTATTTAGACTGTTGGGAGGTGTCTGTGTATGTAAGTGCATGAGGGGGCAGAGCTTATTGACAGAGAGGGCGGGTCTTCAGGAAATGCTGGAACTGCAGGGTATGCATCATCCATGTCCCAAGTGAATGGACTTTGCACAAAGTAATGTGGGCATGGCACTTGCCAGTCAGTCAAAGAAGGACATAGGGAAGAAAACCTGAGGGCCGTAAATGTCACTGAGGCTATTTAGAGTGAGGTTGTTTTTAAAAGGGTGGGGATGTGGGGGTGGGTCTATGTGTGCGTGGTGGAGTGCATATGCACTTCCAGTGTGTGGGTGAGGGTTTAGATGGTGGTGGATGTGCGCATGCCAAGTGTGCACACCCATCCACCCTCCGACCACCCATGCCCCTGCACAGTGCAACCCGAGATTTTCCAGGTAGCACGATGCAGGGAAGTGGGTGGAGGTAGAGGGGGGTGCGTGGGTTGCCCTTACACCCACACTTTTACACGGACACTACCACACGTATTCGCTGGGAGGACGTCTGTGGTATCATCTCATGTAATAAAAACCTGAGAGTTGTCAGATGATGGATCCCATAGCACTTAAAAAAATACAAAAAAGTAAAGGTGACATGACAATAGATAAGGCGAGTAAGCACCTCAGATACCATTGTAATTCTTGCACTAATTTTGGATTGTTGTTATTTTACTGTCTTATGCAGATTGTCAAGGAGGGGGGAGTTAGCAGAACACCTTGCTCTGAGAAGAGATAATACTAGAGACAGAGTTTCTCATTTGAACTCCGCATTGGCATTGGTCTGAGATTCTTGAGGAAAGGGATTACCTGCGTTTGGTGCAACTTTGGGCTAAATATTTTTGGGAGGCCAGTAGGAGGATATCTTCTAAGCAAATATAGTCAAAAAATAGCACCATTTACACTTGGAGTGTTAACACACAAGAGGGGATGACCCTGGAGCCCATTGTTGCTCTGTGCCCCCACCCCCAGCTGTCACCATCAGGCTCTGTATAGGACCACATCTAATGGGCAGGTATTCTTCTTCCCTGCCACAGTGCACCCACAGTCCCCTCCCCTCCCACTATAGAGTTGTGGTTCTCCTTAGATGCCCTAGGCTTCTGGCCACAACTCGGCATTGCTAAATGTAAATGGAGATGGCCACACACCCAGAGAGGGGCAGCCACAGGGGCATCCTATGGTCCCCTGACACATGAAGGTGACCATGATGTAGTGCGTTGCCCCACCTTTCCCCATGCCATGAGTAGTGACCCCGGGGTGAACATTTGGTGGCCATCCTGAGAGACGAATGGGCGAATCAGTGGTTACTGGAGGTGAAGGTGGGGCAAGATCTCATCTGTTTACACCCTTACGATATACCTATATTCCATGTCCCCTCTAGGAAACAAACCTACAATGCCGTGGCATTTGCCATAATTTCTTTCTGCTACAAGCCTAATTCCCATCGTGCTGAAAGGATTTGGATACTATAACATGTTGTTCTCTTTTTGATTCTCCAACTCTGTCATGTGATGTGTTGTTTCTTGGACTAGTTCACTAGAATTGTCCTGATGTGCATATCCTCTGCCAGTTTTCTTATCCCCAAGGAAAAAGCTGAGTATTGTAAAGAGAAGAATTTATGTATGTATTTTAATTTATAAGTGGCCTATCCTGCAGAAGCTCAGAGCGTCGTACAATCCATAAAACAGCAATAAAATTCAAGCAATAAAAGCTCCCACCCTCCTGTCAAAATTCCCACCCTCCTCCAAAACCCTACCCCAACCAACCACTAGACCCGCCCGCCAAAGGCTTTTTCAAATAGAAAAGGTTTACACCACCTCCAGAAGATGCTTAGGGTCAGGTTTAAGTGGGCCTCCTGGGGAAGGGAGTTCCACGAAACAGGGGCAGCAACCGAGAATGCCCACCCGCATATCCCCATCCTACATTGGTTAAAGACACAATTGTCTTGTGATTTAGCACCCATGTTAACATTTGGTGCGGGCAAGCATGGCATTGAAGTGGATGGACTAATGCCAGCACTGAGGGCTAACACGCACAAGAAAGAGCTGGAGGTTCAAACTCCTGAAAATACTGGTTATTGTAACTAAGTTAAGTAACAAATGACCCCAGTCCCATGTGATAAGACAAAACAATACCCATTCAAGAAACTGATCTTGCAATGCCTGCTGATATCTTTAAACTGAACAAGCTTTTTCAGGCAGACATGTAGTTTCTGTCTTTCATGTGATCTGTACATCCAGCTGCATTAGGATGTCCCTGAAAATGCTATATTTGTTCGTCTCTTTATATTTTAACCACCTCTTAAGTGTGATAACTTTAGTGAATGACCTCCTGATTATGTGGTGCTGGTTCTGTTTAATATTGTACTTTAATATTACAGCCATAGTGATAAAAGTAAAACGGTATCCTATTCAGTGCACTCTTTTAATTAAGACAGTGAATGTTGAGCTAGGCTTTAATTAAGCACAATGAAAACAACATTAACCTTTTAATATGTTACTTTAAAGTTCATATGACTTCCCTCCAGGTGGGATTTACCCCAGTAGGATTCAGCTGTTATTAAATACACACATAATATATGACCAAAAAAATGTCATGCATAATGGTAGAATGGGTGATTATTTGTTCTAACTGCTGATTGCTGAAGAAACATTATGCATGAAATTGTGTATGTTTTCATCATGAAGTCTATGGAAACAAGTACTTTGAGACTTTAGTTCCTAGTTGAAAATCCTCATATTCCATCCTTCTAATTAATGAAACTCTTTTGTTATTACTCTTCTAAGGTCCAGAGAGTTTCTGGTTCATGAATCATGGCATTATTATTTTATAAGGCTTTTATAAATACTCCACTCTAGTTTTGAATTATACGTACACACTGTTTTCATTCTGCTGTGTGTCAGTAGGGATGCATTGTTTCCAATGGGAGTTCTGGTCTTCTTGCTGGTATGCTTTGAGGTATGCTTTGCTTTGACTCAGTGCAATGATGGTATGCATTGAGTCCTATTCTCGGGACCCTTGCTGACCGTTCTCCACCTTTGACTCCCTCGTCAAGTCCCCCTGTCCTCCTCCTCCCTCTTCCCATTCTGTTTAAGGATCTCACTTCCTTCTTCACCTCCAAGATAGACAAGATCAACCTCGACATTGCTTCCCGTTCCTCTCCTCTTCCTACTTCCTCCCCTCTCCCTCCTTCTCTCCTGTCCTCCTTCCCTCCCCCATCCCTTGAAGAAATCTCTTCCTTGATCTCCTCCTCCAACCCTTCCATTTGCCCCATTGACCCCATTCCCTCCTGAGTCCTGACCTCCATTGCTTCAAGTGTCATCCCTTCCCACATGCACATCAACCTCTCCCTCTCTACTGGCTCCTTCCCCTCCACCTTGAAGCACACCACTGTCTCTCCTATCCTCAGAAAGTCCACTCTTGACCTCTCTGACCCTTCTAGCTACTGTCCTGTCTCACTCCTTCCTTTTTCTTCCAAGCTTCTTGAACGTGTTTTCTACTTCTGCTGTATCGACATCCTCTCTGCCAACTCCTTCTTTGACCCCCTCCAATCTTGTTTCCGTCTCCTTCGCTCTACTGAAACTGCTCTCGCTAAGATCCCAAATGATCTTCTTGTGACTAAATCTAATTGTCTCTACTCCATTCTTATCCTCCTTGAACTTTGCTGCTTTCGATACTGTTGACCACTCACTCTTGCTGATCTCACTTCACTCCCTTGGCTTCCGTGGCTCCATCCTCGACTGGTTCTCCTCCTACCTCTCTGACCGCTCATTCAATGTGTCTCTTGCCAACTCCACCTCCTCCTCCTTTCCCCTCTTGTTTGGTGTTCCCCAAGGCTCTGTCCTTGGCCCTCTCCTTTTCTCTATCTACACCTTGTTCCTAGGCAAACTCATTGCCTCCCATGGCTTCCAATATCACCTCTAAGCTGATAACACTCAACTCTATCTCTTTACTTCCTCTCTCTCCCCATCTGTTCAAGTTGTCCTCACCAGCTGTCTCTCTGATATCTCTACCTGGATGTCTCAACGTCAACTCAAACTCAACATGGCTAAAACCGCACCCCTTATATTCCCCAACCCCATCCTTCCTCTCTCTCCTCCCTGTCGATCCTTATCAATGGGGTCACCATCCTTCCCGTCCCCCAAGCCCGTAGTTTAGGATTCATCTTTTACTCACCCCTTTCTTTTAAACCTTACTTCGACTCTGTTGCCAAATCCTGTCATTTCTCCCTCCATAACATTGGTAAGATTTGCCCTTTTCTCTCTGCCTCCTCTGCCAAACCCTTTTTCACACCCTGGTCATCTCTCGCCTCAATTACTGTAACCTCCTTCTCACTGGCCTCCCCCACTCTCACCTTTGTCCCCTTATCTCCATCCAAAACTCTGCTGCCAGGGTCATCCATCTCGCCCGTTGATTTGACCACGTGCAGCCCCTCCTCTCCTCTCTTCACTGGCTCCCCATTCCTGAATGAATCCTGAAGAAGCTCCTAGTCTTCACCTATAAAGCTCTTCACAATCTTGCTCCCCCCACCTCTGCACTAATTTCCCTCTGTACTCCAATCTGTGAACTACACTCCTCCTGTGTCCCCTCTCTTGCCCTCCCCTGCCTCCCCTGCTCCACTAACTGTCTTTATCCCTTCTCCCTAGCTGCCCCCCATGCCTGCAACTCCCTCCCTGCCCACATCCGCCTCGCCCCCTCTCTTTTTACCTTCAGGTCCCTCCTCAAGACCAACTTCTTCTGCTCTGCTGTCCCCGTCTCCTCGCTTCCCTCACCTAAGGTTGTATTCTCACCTGCGGTGGTGGCAACGGGAAGGGCGAGGGAAGATGCAGCATCCCAGAGGAGCTGGCCAACGGAAAAGAGCTGGTGCGAATGGGGATCTGCCGTGGCTTCTCTTGCACATGTCAGGGCACAAAATCCCCCCGTCTCTCAGATTTTAAGCCCTAGGGCAGGGACCGTATCTGCGCCAGGTACATTGTTTGTACAATATAAATGTTTGCTAATTGTAATAATGCTTCAGACGAAAATATGGAGCAGTATACTATGCAAGTGGAAAGCACAAATACTTGCTAAAGAAAAAAAATCAAAATTTGCAGATTTCTGTGTTTATCTTCAATTGGTGTAAAATGGCACAGCTCATGATTAACACCAACTGAGGATCAATTAATTAACTAGCTGCATGTTGCTTAAGGCGTTCATAGTTTGGCAAGTTCTTCAATATAGTCTAGACTAGCAGAAGCTATTGTTTTTTCTGAATAGCATCACTTATGTACGGAATGTAAAAATATTGTAACTTGATCAATTGAGTTTGATATGAACATGAAAGCAGAGTGTGACAAATGTTGATATTTAAAGGGAACAATCTGATAAAGAACAATTCCATTACTGAGGAATGTAATGGGTATCTTAACAGGACGTGTTTTTCCTCTTGAGAAATCATAAACAAACTTGTGGAACAGAAATGTTCAGACTAATTCTGATAGTAATGTGACTGATAGCAATCACCAGAACCATTTTTTTAGAAGGCATGTTTAATCTAGCAAATAAACAAGAGCACTGTGGAAATATACTCCCATCAGAAACTTCTGCAAATACATTCCACAGGAAAGGCCACCTAATATTCTGAAGTGTGAATGAGTGTTACAGTGTGAGTAGCCTCTAAAGGAATAATAAATTAAGTTACTTGGGCAGGCATTTAGCTTTCCCAGCACCTTCTCTAGCTCATATTTCAGCTTGCTCCTCATTTGCTTCAGAAATGATACCATAATTGGGAGTGGGGGGGGAGAGAAAGAAATGATACCATAATAGGTTAAAAAAAGGGCTTTTCAAAAAGTATTTTATTTTTATTTATTTAACCCTTTATCCTGCCTTTCCCTAAAAGGGTCAGGACAGCTTACAAACAAAATATAAACATATAAAATACATATGAAAGCATATTAAAAATCCATAAACACAGGTAAAAAACTCAAACACACACACACAAACAATTCCCAAAGCCCCCAACCCCCCACAAAGCCTCCCCAAAACATGGAGTACAAAAAGTACTCAATAAGCTGGCGAATAGTAGAATTTATTGGGGTATTTCAGTCATTCTTGGCTTCCCTTGGAGAGTTTTTAAATCTACATTGATAAATGTAGATTTACATTTGTAAATGTACCAGTATACATAAAAAGTGACTGAAATGGAGCAGAGTAGGGTTTTCTGTTCTGTTTTATTTGGTTTGGGGTTGGTTTGTTTGTTTTTGCAAATTACTCTTAGTTGATGTGTAAATGCAAATAAAAGGTTCCACCTCAAAGAAAAGTGACGGGAGTTTTGTGGCTGGCACATTCATTTTTGTATTGAGTTTTCAGATATTGGAGTAAAAAGAGATCCAGTGCAAAGAGAAAATCTTCTGTACAAAATTCACAGATAAAGAGAATGGAGAGAGAATAGCTTGGGATGCAAAAGAGTTATACTAGTTCAAAGTCTTACTGAGACAGAATAATTTTTAGACATGAACATCTTGGCTCCCATTTATCACATTTCCATGGAAGCGAGCAAGAGAGTTCAACTAAAAAGCAAAGACAATCTGACAGCACAAGCATAGGCGAAATAAAATGATTTCCCCCCACTTTTATTTTGCTATTTTTCTTCAGAGGCAGCAATAGAATGAACTAAAGGACAGAATAAGCCTTCAACGCTTTTACATTCCTTTCTTACTGATGTCACCAATTCAAAATAAAATCTGATTTACCTAGGAGCAGGACTCGCATTCCGCAATCAGAAATGCTGAAAAAAGTAATCTCCTTAGCAGTATGAAGTAAATGAAAAAGGGTAAGCATATCTTATATCTCTTGCAGAAGAGTTTTCCTGTAGACTTTGTGGCCTGAATATTAATATTTGATTTATGGTAATTATTATTAATTTTTAAAATCTTTCATTTATATACTGTAGCTTCCATTCTTCCTAAAGAGATTACAAACTTGATAAACCCTGGGTCAGATTCATCTCCAACTGTTGAGATAAAAAGAAATATAAAAAGTGTGCTAATAAAGCAAAAGTCATCATGGTATCATGACTTCAGCAGATTTACTACATGGATGAATGGAGCCCATTAGACCTAATATGAAGCCTATTATATCCATTTCCATTCACTTCTGTGATGTTTGATTAGTCTTCTGCCATACAGCATTTATGTAACAATAAGTCTCAATGAGACTTGCAACCACACTAAATGCTAACGTGTGTGTCATCCCACCAGTAGACTGCAGTCATTGCTCTTAAAATTATTTAGTATTCGGTAGAGAGAAAGGAGCTACATTGTACTAAAAATGCATGATTATTTGATTTAGATGTTTTAAACAGTAACACTTACTGTGGAACCTCTATGGAGAAATTAATGGGAGTTACAACAGGGAAGCATTTGGTTCACTTTACTCCTCAAGGCCTCACTTCAACAAAGCAACTAAGCATGAGCTTAACAATGAGTATTTATTACTGTTAATGGTCAGATAATGACAATAGCAGTTAAACATGTGCTTAAACCATATTACCTTCAATGTGACTTTAAGTGCACACTTAAATGTTTTGCTGAATCAGAGATTATATAGAGGCTTGTACAGAGAGGAAGTAATTGGAACCAATTGTCCAACCATTGAAAAATAGCAGCATAGAAGAAAAGAAATAGCAGTTCTTTGACAGCATTAGGGATGGGCAAACGCGGTTTGGAAGTTTGGAGTTCAGTGCGAACTCGACCAGTTCAGTCGACCGAACCGAACTTCCAAACCAAACTCGATTTTCGAACCGAACTGAATTTCTGAACTCGGCTCTGTTCGCCCATCCCTAAAAGATAATATTCCATTTAGTTCAATTGGGTTTGAATTTCCAAATGGAGTTCGGACTGAACTCGAATAGTTCGGTCAACCGAACCAAATTTCCAAACTGAACCGAATTTCCAAACTCAGTTCTGTTCGCCCATCCCTAGACAGCATAAAAAGCAGCTTAGGACAGTAAATAAAGAATTCAGTCTCCTTTCAGGGCTTGGTTAAAATCATTTGGATACAAGGCACAGGGAGACGTTGCTCCCCCATTTTTACTATCTTCCTTGAAATCAAATACAATCAAAGTGCTTTACTGCTTATGAGAAAGGTATGGAATAAGTGTAGTGTTTTTTCCCCAATGTTTTCTGTGCATAGGAAATATAAAGCAGGGGAGGGGAACTTTAGGTCTGGGGGCCAAATGTGGCCCATGGTTAGTTCTTGTTTGACCCTGTACCTTTGGTACAGAGCCAAAGGCATAAATCCATGCTCTGGACCCTTCTCTTCCTGAGCACACCTGTTAAACACCCCTACGCCCCACTTCTTTGCAGCCCTCAGAGCTTGTACTAAATGGCCCATGGAGAGGAAATGCCATGCCTCTTCCCACTCCAGAGATGTAAACAATAAGCAGGCTCCCAAGAATCAGAGGGTTTACTACAGTGTCAAAGGTGTTAACAAACGTGATGCCACCCGGTTCAGCCTGCTCTGGCCCACCTAGGCCAGTTCCAAACCTGCACATCTGTTGGAAGGAACTGGTCTTCCAGCTTCCCAGGTGGTCCAGAGCAGGCCAGTGTATCTGTTTTTTCCCCAGTCCAGCCCAGTCTGGCCCAGCAATGATAGCCCATCATGGTGGGGGTGGGACACTGCTCTACACTTTGCTCCCTACCACCCCTCCCTGTCCAGGTCAGGCTGGGGAAATGTGTAGTCCATCCCATGACCTGACCTGGGTGGGGATGGTCTCCCCTCTCCAGGATTTGCAGCCACTGTTGCATCATGTTTGGTTTTACCCAATGGGGTTGACCCCAATTATTACTATGGTTGAACCAAATAGTACTTCTGGGTATTTGGATCAATTTTTGAAGTTCCAAATAATCAGTCCGAGTACTCAGAGGTAATTCAGTGTTCTTGCCAAAGCTTCGGACTTCAGAGACCAAAGCACAGAATGTCCCAAAACTTCAGAAACTTTGAAAATTTGTTGCAAAGTTCTTGAAACCACAGCCAAAGCACTACTCAGAAAAGAAGGCTAGTAAGAGTCAGACAATCGCTCCAGAAAACAACCTCAAAAAAGTGCAACTGCACTAAAACAACAGAAATAAAAAAACAACAGTAGTGTACCCACAGCATGGCCCATCAGCGGCAGTGAGTGCACCCACTTTATCATTATGCCAACCAAAGAGTGCACAAAAATGTAGGTTAGCAAGGGACATTTACTCAAGACGAATACAGCAACCCTGCAAAACAGTCTTCAACTGCATGGAGAAATAAATCCAGTGGCGGCTGGTGGGTTTTGAGCTTGGTGGGGCAGTTAGGCCGGCGGGCCGGCGCAACCTTATTCCTGGAAGAGTTCTAGGGTGGGGCTTGTCCATTGTAGGCCGAGCTTGTACTAACTAGTGCAAGTGTCTGCAAAATTATTCCAAAACCTGATCAAATATTTAACATATACAAAACCTCAGGGCCACAACAAAATAACTGCAGCATGCATTTCCAAGTACAGTTGAATGGCAGATTATATATTGCTATTGCACTGTACAGGAATCCCCCCCC
>QEPC01007467.1:21698-71180 GCA_003113815.1 Sphenodon punctatus
GACACCACCAGGGGCATACCCCACACGCTGACAGCCACCCTCACAAGGCGCGCCCTGGTGCCTGCATGAAGGGGGATTGGTCGGGCCACAGGCTGGGTCCACATCAACCCCTACTCACACTCAGCTGCCCAGCGCCCATGGTGCACCGCCCATCCATCGCCACCACCACAGATGGCCCGCACCAACAGGGGGCAACAGCTGAAGGGAGCGGAGGGGAGGGGCAGGGCCACACCAACACACAGGTGAAGCCAGGGGGTGCCTGGCTGACCACCCACCACCAATACCACCCCTTGAGCAACCCCAGCCAGCAGCACCCAGCAGGGAAGCAGCCAGGGGAACACACACCTCACAGCCGGTGCCCACCCCACAGGCCCGGAGCCCACCTCTACACCCCAAGCACACACCCCACACACAACCACACAGATGGGGGCAGGAGGGCCACCAAAGGGGAAGGGACAACCAGACATCACAGCAGCAACAGAGGCAAGGCAGGACAGAACATCACAAAACAGAATTTTATTGGTGCCAGGGGGAAAGCGGGCCCCCAAGCACAGAGAGGCAGAGCAGCGGGGCATTGGGGCACCCGCGGCTGGGCATGAGAGGTACAATAGGAGGGCACAAGAGCACCCGTGCAGGGTGGGTGAGGGCACCCGGGCAGCCCCAGTGGGAAGGGGCAGCTGTCATACAGAGGGAGCAATGGGGCCCAGGGACTCCAGGTGGCAACCAGCAGTGAAGCAAAAAGTAGCGCACAGCCCGCTCGGATGCATGGGGTGGTGGTGGTGGCTATGCACCATCCCGGGCACCAGGGTGGCAGCGAGTGGGTGGTGGTGAGCACTCCTGGGGCGGCAACCCCAACACCAGACCTTCACAGGTGAACAGGCACCTTTGGAAGCCTCGGGTGTGCCTATGAGCATCCACCAGGTAGCGTGGAAGGAGCGGATCCGCACCTGCAGCTGCAGCCCGTACAGCTGGAAGGTCCCTCACCGATCGAAGCCCAGGTCCCACAGGAGGGCCCCCATGTCTGAGGATGCACGCGGGATGCCATGCACATGCAGGAGGGTGCTGGTGTACAGGACAGCAACAGGGGGGGGGGCCCAGACAGCAAGGCGAGACCGTACCTGGGTAGCTCCATCAGTAGGCGAGCCACCGTTACCTCTGCAACTGTCCACGGCACCACAACAGCAAGGAGGATGGCACAGGGGACCGAAGGCAAGCTCAAGGAAATGGGCCTGGCACGCCGGGGCCCAACCTGATGACCCATCATCCATATGTACCGTGACAGGAGCCGAAAGCCATCCTCCGCTGACAGGGGGTCGCCCACCAACAGCTGCACGTCGGGGCTCAGCCAGAGGGCCCCCAACAGCATGTCCGCACAGTGAGACCATCCCTCCCTGACATCCCCGGCTGAGGGGTCCGCAGAATGGTCGGCCATGGCAGCAGTGGGGCTCGCTTTGGGGAAGTAACAGGCAGGAGAAGGAGGGATGCTGCAACTGGGACGAGCACACACCAAGCAGATACCCTTGTCCACAGATGGCCTTGCATGCCAGAGATAGGCAGGCTGCTGTGGACAGGGCGCCGCAACCCATGCACAAGACAGCAGGGATGCTGCACAGCTGCCGAGATAAGAAAGGGGGCCATGGCCAAGCACTGCGCCAGGGCGTGGAGCCGAGTCAGGCACTGCATCCACAGCGGGCACTGCTGCAGCTTGCAAAGGTGGACCCAGGCTGGGGGGATGGCAGTATGGTTGCAGAGGCAGGGGTACCCAGGGGTGTGTGTGGTCCCATCCCCCCGGCGGCCATGTGGCCAGCCCGCTCGCGGGGATGCTCAGCCGGACCAGGCACCCACTTGCCGCCCCAGCACACCCCCTGCACAGCACCAACCGCTGCCTGGCCCCCACCGGCCTACACAGTATGTAAGGGACATGCTGCGGCTGGTCAGGCATGGGACGGAGGGGCTATAGCACGGGACCGTGCAGCACACAGAGAATGGTGATATCAGGCTGGGTGCACATGGAGGAGCTCCCATGACACCAGGGGAGAGTGGGCTGTGGGCACAGGCTGGACAGCGGAGCGCACCGCACTCACGGCACGTGCCAGTGGTGTGTGACAGGGAGTGGGAAACAGCAGAACCATGCTGCCGGGGGACGAGGACCCACTGCCCAGGGTTGTGCTGCTCTACCTCCTGAGCGCGGGCCTCCTGCTGCTGCGCATGCTGCTCTGGCAGATTACCATGGTCCACCTGTAGAGTCGGCGGTCCACCCTCCTGGGGGCATGGCGGTGGAGGGCAGCAAACCTCAGGAGGGCAGCGCTTTTGTGATGGGCGAGGCAGGCATCTGTCCAATGCTGTGCCCTGCTGGGCTCTGCAACGTCCCTGAACCGGTGCCCTGGATCAGACCAGTGCCCCTGTACCAATGTGCCCAGGGCGGGGCAGACCCACGCAGCTCTGAGGGGAACAGGGATGGCATCTGCCACTGCATTGCTGCCTGGGAATCCGACCACCAGACCCACACCCATGTCTGTGGACCTTGGACCCTCTTCCAAACTGCCTGGCCCTACCTGTTACCTGCATCCGGCCCTCCATTCCATGTGTGGCCTACTAGGTCCAGGGAATGGGTCCCGTGGGTTGCCCGGCAGCGAGCGTCCTCCTCTTGCTGTTGGTCACAGGTTGCGCTGGCCCCGCACATGCCCATCGGCCAACAGAAGCCGGTTCACGTGAGCAGGTCCAGTGCACACCTGTTCCTGCCACCTCAACTGCATGAGGCATCGCTGGTCTAGCCTCTGGCCACGCCAGCTGGCCAGGGAGTGCACAGAGCCCCCAACCTGCCGGTGCCCCTCTGCTTGCTGCACAACCCCCTCCCCCCATGTCTCCAGACAGAGGAAGCAACAGCAAGGTATAGGTACAACATCTTTATTGGAGGGGACATGTACAATGAAAGGGGGCAGGGGTCAATGTCTGGGGCGGCCTCTCTCTCTCTTGGCCACACCACCGGGGCTCACTGGTTGGCATGCCCTGGCTGCAGCTGACCGCAGGGCTCTTCGGGCTGATGGTTTGGCCTCCCTGTCATCCACTGGCCACTCCACACCAGCCTCCGCTGTTGGTCCCTGCTTGGAGGAGCAAGAATGGGTTACAGGATCACCATGTGCACNTTCACCCTGGTCATCTAATGGCCCAGCTGACTCTCTAGCAGGCTTCCTGCTTCTGATGTACTTGAAAAAGTTTTTATTATTATTTTTATTATTGTCTTTAGCGAGTCACTCCTCAAATTCCCTCTTGGCGTGTCTTATTAACATTTTACATCTAATTTAGCAATGTTTATGCTCTTTCAAATTTATTTACTGCGTTAGGAGGACTAGTTTTCCATTTTTTTTAAAGGATGCCTTTTTGGCTTGAATAGCCTTGTTCACCTACCCATTTAGCCACACTGGCAGACGCTTGGTCCCCTTGCTACCTTTCTTTATTTGTGGAATACGTTTAATCTGCGCTTCCAAGATGGTGTTTTAAAATAATCTCCATGCCTCTTTCACGCATTTAACCCTCGCAGCTGCTCCTTTTAGTTTCCCTGTAACTAGTTTCCTCATTTTTACATAGTTTCCCTTTTTAAAGTTAAATGTTACTGTGGTAGGGGTTTTTGTGTGTGTGTCAAACTCCCTTCTATAGCTATGTCAAATTTGATATTATGGCCACTATCTACCACCGTTACCCTACCACCATTACCCCTTGCACCAGGTCCTGTGCTTCACTTAAGACCTGATCCGAAGTAGCTCCTCCTCTCATAGGTTCCAGGACCAGCTGCTCCAAGAAGCCATCATTTATGGCATCTAGAAACTTTACCTCCACATCACACCCCAAGGAGACACTCACCCAGTCAATATTAGGGTAATTGAAATCACCCATTATTACTGTGTTTCCAATTTTAGTAGCCTGTCTGATCTCCTTTAGCACTTCATGGTCAGTTTCACTGTCCTGATCGGGGGGAGGGGGGGGGAATCGATATTATAGTCCCACTGTTGCACACTTCCCCGTTTGCACATGGAATTTCTCTCCAAAGAGATTCCAGAGTACATTTCAATTCCCGTAAAATTTTAATCCTGCTTGACTCTATGTGATCTCTAACATATAGCGCCACCCCACCACCAGCTTGATTTATTCTGTCATTTTGATATGTTTTGTACCCCAATATTACAGTGTCCCATTGATTATCCTCATTCCACCAGGGCCTTTTTTACATGGATGGCGCAGCAGCACCGATGGGTGGAGATGGGTGTGGATGGGTGGGTGAATGAATAAACGTTTATTAGGCAAGCTTCTGCCAATTAGCCAAAAAGAAAAGAAAAAAGCACATTATATATATATATATATATATATAAAATACAAAATATAAAATATCAGAAGATATAAAACAATGTATTACAATTAAGATTGGTTAATCAAACAAATACAAATTTTCGCACAGAAATGAGCATTCCAAACCTTAATAAGGGGTCTGGGGAAGGAAATTATGCCAAAAGCTGCAGGTCACTTTCCCTCTCCTTTGCTGCCAAGAAGGCATAGGTCGCAACGGCCCGGATTATCTCCTCTTCCTTGGCTGCAAGAAGCTTCCCAAGCCTAACCTGGCCAGGTAAATATTGATCATCCTCACTCCAGAGTGGGGCCAACCACACCTCTCTCAATACCTTATAACAAGTGCAGGAAAACAGAATATGAGAGACATCCTCTACTTCCAATAAGTTACACCGACACAAACGCTGCTCATACGGGCTATGCTGATACCGCCCCGTTGTTATTGCTGACTTCATTAACTGCATGTGAAGGAGGGTGTAGGTCCTACGTGCATTTCGATTACTGAAAACATTCAAGTACTTCTCAAAGACATGAAACCCTTTGATATACCGAAGGTGTGGTGCTACCTTCCATTCTGCAATCCTGGCAATATCTTCCTGCTTCGCTACATCACTCAGGGCAGTTTTGATAATCAGTTTCTGTTGCCTGGGAAGCTTACCCAATAAAGATTCTGGACCTATGCCATTTAACTGGTGCACGGTCTCCTTTATCCATGGGTAAGTTGGTGGACACATTTGATTCAGTTCCTCCTGCAGGCATAACGAAGTTAGGCAGGATTCTGACTGTGCACATACTTTAACCCTGTAAAGTAAGTTCTTTTGGTGAATCTGACTAACAATTGAGGGGACCCCGGTTTCGGCCCTTACCACTGTACCCGGGACTGCCTGGGGTACTCCTAGGAGACTCTGCAAAAATCTATTTTGCACAATCTCCAATTTCTGATCCCATGCCCCTGTCTGAAAGACTTCAGTCCCATAGGTGAGCACACTTGGCACCTTTGCAGAGAAGACCCTCAGAATTTGGGACACCAAAGTATTTCTAAACTTGTTGGCCAGGCCCAAAATGCCTTTTACCCCAGCATTTACCTTCAGCACTAGATAGTTTACATGCCGATTCCAGTTTTGTTGGCTAGAGAAACACATCCCAAGATATATAAACCTGTCTACCTGCTTCAGTTCGTCAGATCCTATTTTCCAAGTATGCATCTTCCCTTTCCCACCTACCACCATTACCTGAGACTTCTTTGCGTTCACTTCTAAGCCCTTCGCTACACAGTAGCATTTAAACTGGTTGAGCTGAGCCTCCAAACCCTTCCACGTCTGGGACAAGATGACCACATCGTCTGCATACATAAGGGCTGTGACTGCCCTGTTGGCAAGTTTGGGGGGATGACCCTCAACCAGCAATAAGCTCTCGACTAGATCTCCTAAGTAAATACTGAATAATGTGGGCACGAGCACGTAACCCTGTCTCACCCCCCTGTTGATCAGAATCGAGTTCTCTGAGATTACTTGACGAGACAACCTCATCCATGCCCTGTTCTGATCAATCAGCTGGATAATTCTGGTTAACAAATCTCCATTTATACCTTGCAGGCGTAGCTTCCCCCACAGTTTCTCCCTGAGCACTGAATCGAATGCCTAGCAGAGATCCATAAATGCCAGGTAAATCCGCCCAGGCCTTATCCGGGTATATTTCATAATTAGATATGACAGAACGAAATGTTTGTCCATAACTGAACAATTTTTCTTAAACCTGTACTGTTCTTCAGGGATAACTTTAGCCTCAGCTACCCACGTCTCCAGCTGCTACAAAAGAACTCGCGCATAGATTTTACCCATGACTGGAAAATGCTGTTAGGCCTGTAGCAGCCTGGATCCCGCTGGTCCCCTTTTATAAAAATAGGAACTATTACAGTTTTCCCCCACTCCTGCAGGATGGTACCTGTTCTATTAATCCAGGTAAAATATTTGGCCAACCAGGAGGGCCACCAAGATGGGCACAGTTGCAAAACCTCTGCAGGGATCCAGTCATTCCCCGGTGCCTTGTTCTTCCTTTGGGCACTAATAAAACCTAGGATCTGATCTTCCGTGACTACCATGTTGAATTGTCCTGGTTCCATACTAGCAGTACCACCCTTACCCTCCTGATTTGGCTCCATTTCCTCACCTTGAACTTCAGTTGTATAAAGTTGCCCAAAATGGGCTAACCAATCTGCCTCTGACATTATTGCAGAACCGGGTTGCGCCCCTGGTTTTAGCCCTGATTTTATACTCTGCCAAAACTGCCTCGAATCGTTGGAAGCTGCTGCTACACGCAATCTAGCCCACATTCTCTGATTGTACANACAGAAGCCGGTTCACGTGAGCAGGTCCAGTGCACACCTGTTCCTGCCACCTCAACTGCATGAGGCATCGCTGGTCTAGCCTCTGGCCACGCCAGCTGGCCAGGGAGTGCACAGAGCCCCCAACCTGCCGGTGCCCCTCTGCTTGCTGCACAACCCCCTCCCCCCATGTCTCCAGACAGAGGAAGCAACAGCAAGGTATAGGTACAACATCTTTATTGGAGGGGACATGTACAATGAAAGGGGGCAGGGGTCAATGTCTGGGGCGGCCTCTCTCTCTCTTGGCCACACCACCGGGGCTCACTGGTTGGCATGCCCTGGCTGCAGCTGACCGCAGGGCTCTTCGGGCTGATGGTTTGGCCTCCCTGTCATCCACTGGCCACTCCACACCAGCCTCCGCTGTTGGTCCCTGCTTGGAGGAGCAAGAATGGGTTACAGGATCACCATGTGCACTTACCTCTGTCCCTTGTCAGTGCAATGGCACTTGGGTGCCCCATAGGGGTCCGGGGAGCCCCCTACTCCCCACATGAGCATGGCATGTGCCGTAGGGTGCTCCCTGATGGTGCCCCCCCGGGACGGGCCATCCATGGTATCATGGCACCTTCCCAGTCATGTACTGTGGCACCGTGCAGGTACACATGCCCCTGGCAATGGTTGTTGCTCCCCATCCCGTGTACCGCGTGTGCTCAGCGTGGGTTCTACAATGTGTTCCCTACCAGGGTTCTGCCTCGCGCAGTTCCCCAGATTCCCATTGGGGCCCCCCCAGTGTTGCACCCCACAATCCCTGGGGGCCCAGGGTGCTGCGGCCTTACCTGTGGGGGTGGAGTGGCCACCATGGGCGGTTGCTTGACCTGGGGTGCACATTCTTGGAGTGGGTGCAGGGGCGGATCCACGGGGGGTGCGGGCTGGACGGGTGGCCCCGCAAGTGGGTCTGGCCACCCCATGTGGGGAGGAGGGCCCTGTGGACCAGGCCCAGATAGGGTTGCTGCTGGGGGAACCATGGGTGGCCGAGGTGCGGGGGGGGGCACCGGCACCAGTGGGAAACCGTCATGGTGTTGGTCAGCTGCTGGCCCTTCTTCTGTGGCATGGCATGGCCTGTCGTACTGGAGGTCACGCCGCAGGGCCTCCATGGCCACCCCCATGAGATCCATGAGCCGTGCGGCCTGACCCTCCAGCCTGTCACAGGCGTGCCGCTGCTTGCCTTGGAGGGCGGCAGCCTGGCGCCTGTCCCAGAGGTGCTCAGTGCAGGACCAGACCAGCATGGCAGCCAGGATTTCTCAGTCCCTGTCCCCCTCCCCTCTGATGAGCTCCCTGGTGAGCGCGAGCTCGTGGGAGTGCACCTCGGTTAACCATTGTGATTCCGCTAGCAGCTCCCTGCTGAGATCCTCTCTCCAATGTCGGTTCCTGACCCGCATCTCCCGGTTTCACTCCACGCTGCCGGCATCTGCTCCCCTCGCGTGAGCGGGCACCTGATCTGTGAACAGGAGGTTGGACAGAATGTTAGTGCTTCCGGCCAGTGTGCTCCGCTGCCCACTACCACATGTCCTGGGGTGCCTGGTAGGGAGGCCCCCATATTGTGGCAGCTCCCCTCTGCCCTCCCGTTTGGGACCCCCCCTGCCCTTCCCTCTTGTGGGATTGCCCCCTGGCCACAGATCGCTGCAGGTGGGGCCCGTGTCCGTCATGTGTTCCGTGGGGGCCGCTCTGGGTCCACCAACTTCTCCCACCTGCCCTCACCACCCCACCCCTGTTGAGCCCTGCTGCTTGTGGTTGCTCACCACTGGGTGGCCTCCCCCTGTACCTCCGCCCCCATCTGTACCTGGGCCCTCCATGGCCCGTGTACCCTGCCATGGAGGGTGGCCCACCTCGTGCTGGGGGTGCTACCTACCCCCCCTCCTCCTCCTCCTTGTGCACCTTCAGGCTGGCTTGAGCTGCAATGGGAGGGGGTACCATTACTGTCTGCTGACCCTCAGCCCCGGGCCGCAGCAGCTCTGTCCGGGCCAGTCCCACCCCCAATCCCCCCTGGCCCCTCTGGGGCGATCATACCTGGATCCTGTTCCTCTGCTTCCTGGGGGCTGTCCCCGGTCTCCGTCTGCTCCACACACACCCCCTGTCCCTGTGGACGGATGGCCTGTGGGTCTTCTGGGCGCTCGTGGAGTGTGGTGGTCTGGAGCTCGGATCCCTGGGGCACCTCCTCCCCCTGTGGAATGAAGCTGTCCCCTCCCGCTTCATGGCCGGCCTCACCAGGGGCACCCTCCCCCCTTGCTCTGTGGGGTCTGTTGGGGGGGCTGCATGGTGGCCCTGTATCTGACCCTGGCGAAGGCGCTGCCGTGTGTGCGGGAGGCCACAATGTCCCCATCCATGCAGAGGAACTTGTCCAGCTCCATCTGGAACTCGGCTGTGTGCATGGTCCGGCCAGACTTGAGATTATTGTCCCTGATATGTTTATATCCAGACCTCAAGTCCTTCGCCTGCTGCATGCATTGGGTTACATCCCTATTGTACCCCTGCATCTCCTGGGCGATGGCTTCATAGACTATTCTGGTCTTGTAGCTTCGCACCAGGTCGTGCTGGACCGTTTTGAGCCCCCACATGCGTATAAAGTTCCTGACCTCCTGCCTGGACCAGGAGTCCCCATTTTGGGACCTGCGTATGGGGGGTCGACCGCCTTGGCGGCATGGAGCCCGCCCCGTGGATGTGGATGTCGTGGTGGTGGTCGTCTCCTGTTGGGGGTAGTGCAATAGGGGTTACTATGGCTCCTGCTGGCCCCCTCTGCCTACCCATGAGGTCTGTCCCCCCTCTCCCCCCTGGGGTTCCCTTTTTCTCACCTGACTGTCTGGGAGGCCCTCCTCAGTTGTCGTCCTGGTGGTGTGGTGCTCCATTGTCTGGGAGATGTCCTGTGGGGAGTGGGTTATGTTGCTGCCCCCTGCCCTGTGTTCCCAGGCCTGGTGGTCGGGCCCAGGGTGCAGCCCTCCACTCCCGGGGGTTGTGTGCCCTCACGCTCACCTCGCTCTCGCTGCTGCTCCTTGGGCTGTGCCCTTGGGAGGTGCTGGACTGGGGGTCATCAACGGGGGGGGCGTCGGTGCGAACCCTCTGCCCTGTGCCGGGACATGTGTGCCGTGTCACTTCCTGGCACGTTTCCCCACCCATTCCCCCCCGCTGCCTCCCCTGCTGGCGGTCTGTTACCCCCCCTTGTGCCTTACGCCTGGGGTGCTCCCCCCCTGCACCACCTTGCCGGGGCTTCTCCCCCCCCCGGGTGCCCCAGGGTTCCCATGCTCACCCGGCCCCTTCCCCCGCATGGGGCGACATTGGCTCCCATTGCCTTCTCGTGGGCCTTCCTGGTCACCATTGTGGGAGCCCACGCGCATGTGCTGTTGTTCCTCCCTTCTTTATGGGCTCTCGGGCCGGACGTCCGGCGTCCCACTGTTAGGTTCGGGAAGGGATACCGCAGGGAACCGTGGATTTAGCCCTACTACGCTATCTCCCTTTGCCCTTAACCTTATTCCCCAGAGAGAGGCTCACACGTAGTTCACTGAAAGATTCCCCTCAGGTTGTTAGGTGGCCAACTCTGATTAGAGCCGGGGCCGTGTCATCATTGGGGTGTCGATCAGAGGGATGTGGGAGCAGGCCTCTGGTTCTCTATACAGGGCGAAAACCCCTGCCCCCTGTACAATCAACCCCTTACTTCCACACGGTGCTCTTGGTATAAGGAAGGTGCTACCCAGGACTAAGTGCAGGAGGGGAAGGAGTACCAGGATGAGGGAAGGTAGGGGATAGAGGACCTCTCAGGGATGATGGTAAGGACACCTAATTAAGAATAGGGTAGGCCCTCACGTGTGCCACTCGCCCGCCTCCCACACACCACACTTCAGCCCCCTTCACCTCACCTCCTCCAAACGCTCCTTTCCTTCGCCGCTACTCACACACCACACTCGCTCTCCGTGCACACACCTTTCACGCTCCACACAGTCCTTCGTCTCAATTTCCCACGGTCCGTCTACGCTCTCCCAGGGGCCGGCCTCACAGCAAACTGATCGCCGGCACTGAGTCCCCGCACTTCCGGGTTTAAGTAGCTCTGGCCCCGCCCCTCTGCCGCTGGGCCTGCAGGCGTGCAGAGCGCCGCATGATTACTGCTGGCTCCTCCCCCGATGTTGCTGGCTCTTCCGTATCCCCATCAAGGCCTGGTAACTCCGCCCCTGATGCTATAGGGGCCTTCGGGGCTCGCGGGGTTTCCTCGGCGGTTTCTTTGTCCCCTTGGTCGGAGGGCTGGGGGCTCAATGCGTCCGGCCTGCTGGCATCGGGGCTTTCCGCTGCCCGTGCCCCCGGGGAGTAACGGCCCGCTCGTCGGGAAAGGGCCCTAGCCCTGACAGCACCCCCCCTCCAGGGTTTATGGTGAAGACAATGGAGCAAAAGGGGTCCTGGTTTGGAGGGATACTGACGGTGGAATTTCTGCACTAAACGGGGGGCATGTACCAAGTTGGCCGGCTCCCAGGAACGGTCGGCAATGCCATATCCCTTCCAATCGACTAAATAAAATAATTTACCACGAGTTCGTTTGGAATCTAACAGGGCTTGGACTTCATACTCGGGTTCTCCTTGAATCTCACACACTGGTCCGGGCGCTGTAGGTGCCGGGAAAAGAGGGGGGTGAAAGGGTTTAAGCAATGATACATGGAAAACAGGATGAATTCGAAGCGTAGGAGGAAGGGTGACTCGATATACTACGGGATTTACCTGTCGTTCTATGGGGAATGGCCCCATGTACCGATTATCCAGTTTCGCTGACGGACGTAAAGACTGGTAATGTCGGCGGTCTACCCACACCATGTCCCCCACTTGATAATTGGGGGCCGCTTGACGGTGTTGATCCGCGGTCTGTTTATATTGCTGACGGGCCTCCTGTAGTGCCTGTCGGGCGTATGCATGACAGCGCTGAAGTGTTTGAATCATGGCTCCGGCGGCGGGGACTTCAGTCGTTGGTTCGTCGGGGAGTGCAAGCCGAGGGTGGAACCCACAAGACACAAAAAAGGGAGAGGTGCCGAGGGCAGCATGAGGGGCATTATTGAAAGCAAATTCGGCGAGGGCGAGGTAGGTAACCCAATTGTTCTGGAGGTAGTTAACGTAACATCGGAGGTACTGTTCGAGGGTTTGGTTTGCCCTTTCTACCTGCCCATTGGCTTGAGGTCTATATGCTGTAGTGGGGGGAAAGATGAGTTCCTAAGGTAGAGAATAATGCTTTCCAAAAGCGGGATGTGAACTGTGATCCCCTATCGGAGAGTAAGGTTCGGGGAAGCCCGTGGTGTTTAACAACGTGCTGCAAGAATAGTTGCGCTGTTTGTTTGGCGTTGGGAAGTCCCTTACAAGGAATAAAATGACCTAACTTCGTAAACTGATCGATAACTACAAAGATCGTGGTATACCCCTGTGACGGGGGTAACTCCACGATAAAATCAATGTTTACCCGTTGCCACGGGCCTTGGGGTAGGGGCCCAAGTTGCAACAGTCCTACGGGTTTTCGACGGGGAACCTTGGTGCGGCAGCATATTGCGCATCCTTGTACGTATTTCCGGGCATCCTGTCTCATCGTGGTCCACCAAAAATGTCTTTGGAGCAACCGAAAGGTGCGGGTTTGCCCCGGGTGTCCAGCAAGTGGGGCATCATGATGGGCCCACAGGATTTTCTGTCTCGCGGCCCGAGGTACGATAATCCGTCCTTGGTGCATGGGTAACCCAGTGGCTGGAGACTTTTCTAAATCTCGAGTGAGGGGGTCCTGTGCAGCCCATGTGCGTAGCTGTTGCAACGTAAGTCCCCCTGCAATAAAGGCCTGTGGTTTCAGGAGGGTTTCCCCTCTCGTACCAAGTTCACTGGACTTTTCCTGACAACGTGACAGCGCATCGGCGAAGGTGTTTAGTTTTCCGGGGCGATATACTATTTGGAAAGAAAAATGGGCAAAAAAAAGGGCCCACCGCGCATGGCGCGCGTTCTGGATCCTAGCCGTCTGAAGAAACACTAAATTCTTATGGTCTGTTATTACCTGGACTGGGTGGTGGGCGCCTTCAAGGAAGTGACGCCACACTTCAAAGGCTGCTCGAATAGCTAATAACTCCCTATCGAGCACTGTGTAGTTTCTTTCGGCTGGAGTTAGCTGACGAGAATAGAAGGCACACGGCTTAGGTATGGGCTCTTTGTCTCGAGGTTGGGAGAGTACTGCCCCTATGGCTATACCGGAAGCATCCATTTCCACAATAAAAGGTTTTGTAAAGTCCGGATACTGAAGTATCGGGGCGCTCATAAAGGCCATCTTTAGGCATTCAAACGACTTCTGTTGATCAGGTCCCCAATTATACCGCTGACCCTTTTTCAAAAGGGTAGTCAAAGGTGCCGTGATTTCCGCATAGCGGGGAATGTAATGGCGATAATAGTTCGCACTCCCCAAGAATCGTTGCAGAGGTTTGACGGCCGAGGGTGCCGGCCAGACTTGGATGGCGTGGATCTTGGCGGGGTCCATCGTGATTCCGTGTGCTGATATTATAAACCCAAGAAAGGGAAGTTCCGTTCGATGGAAGGCACATTTTTCCATCTTACAATATAGATGATGTTGTCGAAGCCTTGCAAGAACAGTGCGGACGTGTTGTATATGTTGGCGGGGCTCTGAAGAAAAAATAAGGATGTCGTCCAAATAGGCTATGACAAACTGATCTAAAATGTCTCGAAAGATATCATTTATCAAATGTTGGAATGCAGCAGGAGCATTCGCAAGACCATAGGGCATTACTAGGTATTCAAAATGCCCGTACCTAGTACGGAAGGCAGTCTTCCATTCATCCCCTTCTTTTACTCGTAAGAGATTATAGGCACCGCGAAGATCCAGTTTGGTAAAGATCGTGGCTCCTTGGAGCCTATTAAGTAACTCTGGTATAAGGGGAAGGGGGTATCTGTTTTTTACGGTGATAAGATTGAGTCCCCTATAGTCAATACATGGTCTTAACCCCCCATCCTTTTTGGGTACAAAGAAAAGCGGTGCTCCTCCGGGGGAAGTGGATGGTCGGATAAAACCTTTTTCCAAATTATCGTCAATATATGCCTTTAAGGTTTTTAGCTCGGGTTCGGATAACGCGTAAATCCGCCCGTATGGAGGGATCGTGTCTGGGAGTAGGGTAATGGCACAATCATAGGGTCGATGAGGCGGTAGTTGGAGGGCTTCTTGTTTGCGGAAGACATCCCCCAGGTCCTCGTACTCGACAGGTAGGGCTGGGTCTACCGTGGTTGCCTGAAGGAAGCGGGGACTCTTGACTTGCGGTGGAGGCGGCTGACAGCAGGTCTTACAGAGTGAGGACGGGAAGGATACCTTTTTTGTTTCCCAGTTGACAAAAGGGTTATGCTTTTTCAACCATAGAATTCCCAACACTATTGGGAAAGCGGGAGTGCTAACCGCATCTAACACAAGCCATTCCCTATGGTTTCCGATCCAACCTTCTATCTCCGGGGTGCCATGCGTTACCAGGCCCGAGACCAGGGGGGATCCATCAATTGCAAAAACTGCTTCTGGATTTGTCTTGGGAATCAGGGGAACCCCATACTGTTGAGCTACGTGCAGGTCGATAAAGTTTCCAGATGCACCTGAATCGATAAGGGCTGGCAACACAATGGCCTTCCCCGTCTGGACCTGGAGCATTACCGGGACTTGTACTTGCTCCCCTCGCTGCCATGTAGAGGCAATTTGATGACTTCTAAGGTAGGGAGGCTTCACAAAGGTGGCCGGGATGCCCCCTGTCCGCCCCGGCCTCGTTTGTTTCCCGGGCCCCGACGATGGGGAGGTAGCTGGGGACAGGAACTGGTGAAGTGTCCCGCCAACCCACAATAAAAGCAGAGCCGCCCCGTCCGCCGTCGCTCCTTTTCTTGTGCATCGATGGGTCTGCGAGATGCCCCGATCTGCATAGGTTCGGACCCTTCCGCTTTTACGGCCCCTACATCCAATACCGGGCCCCGAGGTGCCCAGCTTCGGGTGGTCTCTTGTCGTCTTTCTCTACGTCTTTCTGAAAGGCGTTCATCAATCTGGCAGGCCAGATTGACAAGCTCCCCCCATTTTTCTGGGGTGCCAACTAAGGCAAGCTGATCCTTTATCTCGTCATGGAGGCCCTTGCGGAAAAGGACCTTCAACACCTCGTCAGCCCACCCAAGTTCTACGGCTAGTTGTTGGAATCGAGTTACATATTCCAATAAAGGTCCTCTCCCTTGTTTCAATGACATAATGGCGGCCTCCGCATCCCTTTTCCGGTGAGGGTAATCAAATAAAAACTGAAATTCGTGTAGAAATCCATCAATGTCGTGTAACAGCGGGCTATTTTTAAGAAGAAGTGGCGTCGCCCAATCCAAGGCAAGACCCTCGAGGTGCCCTATAATAAAGGCCACCTTAGCCGTTCCCGATGCATAAGTGCGGGGCTGCACCTGGAAGGCCAGTTTACATAAGGCGAGGAACCCTTGAAATTGTTTCCGATCTCCCCCAAACTTTTGTATGGGGGGATGTCGGGGTTCCCGTCCCTGAGGTTCCTCATTACCCACCAGGGGCGGGGGAGGCAGCTCACCCCCTGAGGCACCTTCGCCTCCTACTGCCCCCTGTTCTTTAAGGTCTTTCAATTCCAGGGCCAAAGCCTGGATCGCCCGTTCCATGGCCTCCATTTGTTGAGCCAAATCCATGGCCTTTATGCCGGCGATACTGTTAGGTTCGGGAAGGGATACCGCAGGGAACCGTGGATTTAGCCCTACTACGCTATCTCCCTTTGCCCTTAACCTTATTCCCCAGAGAGAGGCTCACACGTAGTTCACTGAAAGATTCCCCTCAGGTTGTTAGGTGGCCAACTCTGATTAGAGCCGGGGCCGTGTCATCATTGGGGTGTCGATCAGAGGGATGTGGGAGCAGGCCTCTGGTTCTCTATACAGGGCGAAAACCCCTGCCCCCTGTACAACCAACCCCTTACTTCCACACGGTGCTCTTGGTATAAGGAAGGTGCTACCCAGGACTAAGTGCAGGAGGGGAAGGAGTACCAGGATGAGGGAAGGTAGGAGATAGAGGACCTCTCAGGGATGATGGTAAGGACACCTAATTAAGAATAGGGTAGGCCCTCACGTGTGCCACTCGCCCGCCTCCCACACACCACACTTCAGCCCCCTTCACCTCACCTCCTCCAAACGCTCCTTTCCTTCGCCGCTACTCACACACCACACTCGCTCTCCGTGCACACACCTTTCACGCTCCACACAGTCCTTCGTCTCAATTTCCCACGGTCCGTCTACGCTCTCCCAGGGGCCGGCCTCACAGCAAACTGATCGCCGGCACTGAGTCCCCGCACTTCCGGGTTTAAGTAGCTCTGGCCCCGCCCCTCTGCCGCTGGGCCTGCAGGCGTGCAGAGCGCCGCATGATTACTGCTGGCTCCTCCCCCGATGTTGCTGGCTCTTCCGTATCCCCATCAAGGCCTGGTAACTCCGCCCCTGATGCTATAGGGGCCTTCGGGGCTCGCGGGGTTTCCTCGGCGGTTTCTTTGTCCCCTTGGTCGGAGGGCTGGGGGCTCAATGCATCCGGCCTGCTGGCATCGGGGCTTTCCGCTGCCCGTGCCCCCGGGGAGTAACGGCCCGCTCGTTGGGAAAGGGCCCTAGCCCTGACACCCCCTGCCCTGTGGGCGCGTCTGCGTGGCGGTGCATGCGTGTCCCGTGGTGCCGGTGCAGTGGGGCTCTGCTGGTCCATTCCGCATGGGTGTGGGTCTTTCGGCTTTTACACGGACGCTCAGGTGTTGGACACCCATCTCCATCCACCTCCACCCATGGAGGGTGCCGGCTTCCTCCCGGCTGCTTCGTGGGTATTGGCGGGGGGGTCGTGCATTCACCCCCACCCACCCGTGGACATTTACACGGATGCTCTCCCACCCATATGATGGGTGTTTCTGGGTGTTTGTGGGTGGGTGGCAGCCGTGTAAAAGCGACCCAGGTCGCTGAGATTTCCATTATGTGGATGTGGACATTATGTGGATGTGGACATCTTCATTTAGTGCCAAACACTCTAATTCTCCCACCTTACTTTTTAGACTTCTAGCATTCATATATAGACACTTAAACATATTCTTTTTACTCTTCATCTGGTGTTTGTTATTGCATATTTTGTTTAGTTTGGAAGTATTTAAGTTTGTCCCATACTAATGCCCGCCTGTTCTCACTCCAGCTCTTGTCCTCTTTACCAGCTTGCACTGTATCACTACTAATGATAGCATCCCTTTGGGTTGCCTCTGTCTGAACTGCGTGCTCCACAGCAACTTTCGGCTTTCCCCCAGATCTTAGTTTACAAACTCCTCTACCACCTTTTTCGTATTTTGAATTATACTTCTTATCCTCTGGCACATAATAACAAGTCAAGGTGAAGTAAGAGCAGGGACCCATGTTCACTGTGTTTCTCTCATTGCTGCCAACGAGGAAAATGTAGTGAACATGGGTGTAAGGGCTGCTGGGATGTGGGCAGCTTGCAGGGTAAGGGCCAGTGGACAAGTCATTGCAGCATCAGGACCAGTGGACTAGTCACTGTAGGATTGGAGTCAAAACCCCAGGAGTCAGTTGGAGCAGAAGTAGAGGTCAAACCATAGGGTCAGTCAGAGGCATGGGTGTTGTTCAGAGGGGCAAGCCAGTCGAGGTCAGAGCTGAAGCAGATGTCTAGCCAGGGAGTCAGACAGATGGTACCAAGGATGAGGAAGAAAGGAGGAGATACAAGAGCCAGGAGGAGTAGGAAGAACTGCTATGGAGTGTTGAGCTGCTCTGAAGCATCTGGGATTGTGGCCAGCTCTTAAGGGCAGCTGGGAGCCCTATCCACCAATGAGGAGACCCATAGCCACAGAGCTTTGCAGGAGGCTGATCTGGGTCACTCTTCCTTGGCAATGCATCACTGCTGGGGAGTCTCTGTGAAAGAGATCCTGACAACGGGCCTCTGAGAGTGAGGTGCTAACAAAGGTGTCCATGTGGAGTAGGTATGTATTGTGGAATGGTTTGGAGACCCAGTTGCCAATATATGTTTTATTGGTAGATCATGAAGACTGAAATATGAGTGTAACAGGGTGCAGCACCCTTGGGTAAGTCCCTGCAGGATGTGGTCCACAAAACTACACACTCTGGGAATTAGCTCCATCACTTTACGCTGGCATTTCAAGTCTCTATACATCAATATGCAGTTTCTTTATACAATATAGTTCTCCTATTAAGCAACAACACTCCAATGTCTCTCCAAGCCAAGCACAAATCCTCTGGCTGGCTCCCCAGTCCAGGTTTCTTCCCACAGTCCAGCCTGACTTCAGTACCTTGGAGAAGACTCCTCAGCTGCTTCAGCTTCTCCAGCAGAGTTCTTCACCCTTTCACAGCCAGGCATAGACTGAGTCTCCCTCTGGGCTATGTCTTCTTATAGCCTCAGCATGGGCAGGGCTGGCTCTCTAGCCTTCCAGCTCTTAAAAGGCCAGAATCCTTCTCTAATCTTCACTCTGTATTCAGCCTTGTATGCAACTCATGGTTGTTCAGTTCTACAAGGCTGGCTCTGTCATGCTTATACTCAGTCCTCAGGCTGGTGTTCTCTGTCCTCTTAAAGGGACTGCAGTCCTTACTGGCTGCACCCTGCTACAATGAGCTACATCCTTTCTGACTAACACTACAGTCAGACTCAAGGCTCTTCTTGGAGCCATGACAGTTACACAAAATAGCTGGAATTTACATGAAATAGCTACTATGTAGTATGGATCTTTAGTGTTGGGACAGGACAGAGAAGAATGAATGGTTCTTGGTGTGGGATTTGTATGGAATGGGGGAAGATGTGAAAGTGGTGGCAGTGTTGTTGAGGAGTGTTAGGGAGGAGCTAAGGGAAAGGGAGAGGAATGCCACCGAACCCACACGTTATACTAGTCTCTCTGGTAATAATGCACCCTTAGGATCTTATAGAGTCCTGTGGCTTCTTAACAAACCAGGCAAGATCATCACAGGGCAGGGATGAGGCGTACTCGCTGGAGGAGGCACCAGATAACCACATGCAACAGGGCCAGGGTGTGGGGAATGGAGTGACGGATCCAAAGGGAGGAGGAGGGAGGGGCAAGGAAGCGAGGGACAATGGGATAGGACTTTCTTACAAGACAAGGACAGGCTCAAGGGAGGAAAGGGGGAGACACACACGTTCAACACAAGCACCCTCTGTTCACACACACACCCTGACTCACACCCGCACACCAACACTTTCACCCTTACACACACTCATGGTAAGCTAAACTTTCCAAGTAGCACAAGCACCACTTCCAGTGTCACACAAAGGGCCAGTCTTGAGCAGAAGCGCTGATCACAGGCAAGACAGCTCTCTCCCTGCTGCCTCTTTATAGTACTGCTAAGTCTGCTCAGCTGCTTAGTGCAGGCACGCGGAGCGCCTGGGTTGCTTGGGCAACCCTGCAATGCTGAGCATGCACTGAGGAGTTTGGCGCACCGCCTCTGACTAGGCCGTGGTGTCTGGGCCCTTCTCTGCTCTCTTCTCTTCCCCAGCATCGGATCCAACTGGGGATCCCCACACCGCTGAGGGGTCCACTCCGCCGCCTCCAGAGCTCTCCATGTCCCCACCAGCAGCATGGTTCCATCCCCAGCGGGGGCCCCGGCTCCACCCACAACCTCTGTGAGTTCTGACAGGGAGGTGCGAGTGACTGAGTAGGGTTGTTTGTCTATTGACTATTTACTGAAAAAGGACAGCATTAGGGTGATGTATGGTGCCTTATACCTTAACTCTTCTTTATTTGACTTTGGGCTAATTCAGACGTGCGTTTAAATCGCACAGCCGCGGCGGCAGCATCGTGCAATTTAAAGCACCGCACACTTCTGGGTTGGTGTGAATGCACCGACTGCGCACATTTCAGCCTAACGCGAACTGTTGGAGTGCGGTTTGAAAGCTGCTCCAAGCAGCTTTTAAAACCACACTCCAACAGTTCACGTTAGGCTGAATTGGTGCATTCACACCAACCTGGAAGTGTGCGGTGCTTTAAATCGCACGATGCCGCCGTGGCGGCTGTGCGATTTAAACGCACGTCTGAATGAGCCCATAGTGAGGTTCATGTTGGCGGTGTACTTTACAGCATGGAAAGGCATAAATGACTACTGAGTCAGCTTCGCTTTATGTTTAAAACAAACAATTTCTCTTTTTTTTGTGAGCAAATGAATAGTCCATAATTCTGAAGAAAGACTTTGCTTGTTCTCCGAGTAAAACAAAAATGCGGAAACCACCACCTTATGCAGTACAAACCAAATGTTTTACTTGTCATAGAAGTGGAATGTAGAAGATATTGTTTCAGTTAAGTAAATTCTGAGACTTATTTACCAAACTTCAAACAACTGCCAAAATTCTGAAAGTTGGCACATTTTAGTAACATAGGTCATGATCCACAACCCATTTACTCTGGAATAGTCCCATAGAATACCCAAATTTTAGAAATGAATACGCAAATTCATTCCAAAGTTTGTCACTTTGATGTTTGTCACTTCAAGATTTTGTTGCTTTGTTAGTTTGTGATTTTGGCTCTTCATTCATCCCTATCATCCAATCAAAAATGTCACCTGTGACACAAGCACAACACAGATGGCCCAATTATCATTTTATTTATTAATTTAAATTTCTACCCTTCCCCTAAGGCTCACATTACAAAATTACATAATAAAAATTCAAAAAGTAAAAATTCAGATTGCACAAATTCAAACACAACTGCCAAATACATGAATAATGAATCAAAATAGCACAAGTTGTCAGGGTATGGAGGGGCGGGGCCCACACGGACCGTGGAGGAGGGGGCAAGGGTTGGCTCTGGGTGCCCAGGAGGTCACGCTCCCCACACCCCTAGCTGTGGTTGTAGAGGCTTCCCCGGCTTGCAGTCTCTTGGGCCAGCGATTACCTGATGAGAGGCAGCTGCGGCGCTCTGAGTGCCTGCAGCTGAAGTGAGGGCTGGGTTTGGAGCAAGGCACATAACAGGAGGGCCATTAGGCTTTCTCCTTTGCTGGTGATCAGAGTTTCTTGGTTCTTGTGAGCTGGACTGTGCGTTGGTATTTGGAGAAACTGTGGTTTGTTATAATCCCTTCCCCTTCCCTGTTCCTGTGTGAAGAGTGGTGTGTGCGGTGAGTGATTGTGTGCGAGTGGTGTGTGCTTCTGTCTTCCTTACTTTTGACCTTCCTTGCCTTCCTGTGTATGGTTGCCCTAATCCCTCCTCAGTCCACTCTAGGGTTCCCAAGGCCTGGGGTCCCTACCCCCTCCTCACTCGTTTCCCCTCCTGGGTCCTGTGTGTGTGGAGGATCACTATAATCCAGGGCGTGACATCTCCAGTAGGTTCACTGATTAATGGTGGCTGGGTCAGGTGCCTTTTCACATACAATTGACCACACAGCAATACACCATACGGAGGGCTCCTTTAACGCTGATAGTGTGCATCTGTGAGTGGGGTTTGTGTACTTGTGTCTTGTGCACCCCTCCGTCTTTCCTGTTTCCCCTTGCTATCCCATATTCCCCACAGAAGTAGTGAGCTGAATACACAAATATTGCAACCATGCATGAATATCGGACTTGCAAGTGGAACTCCCTTCCCCCAGATCTGTCAGAGCCTGAGCCTGGTCATATTCTGAAGGCAGTGTAAAGCTTTTCTTTTTGGCATTTGGCAGGCGGGGTTAGGACTGAGGGTATTTTTTTTTTCCTTTGAATGAAGTTTTTAAAGGGAGTTTTATTATATTTGGTATTTTATATATTTTATGTAAAGTGCCCTGAGTCTTAGGGGAAAGGGCGGGATAGAAATTTAAGTAAATCAATCAATAAATAAGTGCAAATAACTGACTATCAAACTGACAAACATGAGTCAAAACATATTTTTGAATCTGACTTCCAAATTTGCTCTGAAACTGCAAATTCAAATGTGCTGAATTTAAGTCTTGTGTTCCAAGCTTGAACATGCCATCCACTGAACCAGAGGAACAGTCAGAAAAAATACACATTTTAAAATGTGCAATCTTTCCTCTGATTGAAGCTCAAAATAATTTGTGATACACTTTCACCATCTAGTGGACACTACAGAAAACGTTGTTTGGAAATTTAAACACCAAAATTTGAACTCATAACATATGTAGATAGGCGCAAACAATCTCTTCCTTTTTCCTAACATACCTCTAAACTCAGAGGGAATTGCTGTAGAAAAAGATGCTCCTCATCTGAGCAGATGCTGAGAACTGTTTAATAACCTCTCCTCTTGTCAAAGGTGCATTTGGAGCTTAAACAGAGACCTGTTCACTTAGTTTAGAGACTGAGCAAAGCTAAGAAGCTGTGTGTGGCGTTTGAGCTGGAAGTCCAACTAATGAAGCATTAATCAAACTAGATAGTTCCCTACTCAGATTTTGGTTCCAGTTCTCAAAGTGTTGTGTCAATGCAAAACCCATAGACATGAACGGAACTCACACCAGCACAGCTCTTTGGAGAGCAGAACCCTTTTAATGCTTGTTTGAATTTGGCATTATAAATTGAAGTTTGTTTTATTTCTTTGGATTGGTATCTCCCTGGTAAAATGTGGAAAGTAAATTTAAATTTTCTGCCTTAGTACATTCCATAGTACTCCATTTGAAGTCTCACCAGTGCAGAATAATTATTTTCTGAGACTTGGAAACAGTACCTAAAATTGCATTGGACTTTTTTTGCAATGATACCATATTGCTGAGTCATCTTCAGATTGGGATCCACCACAATCCCTGAATCATTCCCTTTTATATGTGCTGCTGCTGCTAAGCCAGGTATTCCCCATCTTTTACTTGTGCATTTGCTTTTTCTTCCTAAATGTAGTACTTTACATTTATTTCTGCTGAATTTCATTTTATTAATTTCAGTGCAGTTTCCCAACCTATCATGATTATTTTGAATTCCAGTTCTATCTTCCAAGGTGTTAGGAGTAATTCTAATTCTATCTCCCCACCCTTGGGCCATCTGCAAACCTGGTACGTATTCCTTTCACTACACTCCTTCATTCAAATCATTAATAAAGATGTTGACGAACACCAGATCCAGGACAGAGCTCTGTGGGACTCCTCTCTATACATCCCTCCAGTTTGATGGCGAGCCATTGATCTTAATCACTGATGACATTCTTCAACCAGCAACAAATGCATGTCTTCCAGTCTACACTTTACCAACTCATCAAGGAGGATCTCATGTGGAACTTCGTCAAATGCTGTGTTGAAATCAAGATACATGATGTCCACAGCATCCCCCACATCCACTAAACGAGTTACTCTATCAAAGAAGGAGACAAGATTAGTTTGGTCTGACAAATCCATGCTGGCTACTAGTAACTGTTGCATTGTCACCAAGATGCTTACCAACTGGATCTGCCTCTGCAGCTGAGGTTCAGTGCCTTGTGATGTGCAGAACTGACAGGAGACTTCCTCTGTGAACAATAGGGAAAACAGGAGGCAGCTTCTGATTCTGAAAGTCGCAATTTCCTTGCATTCTGTTCCTGTGGCAGTAAAACAGTGGCCTGTCCCTTTTTCAACATTCAGCACAAAACTGGGACACTCCTACATGATAGACTCATAAGGAAGATGGTAAAATGTGGACTGGATGGGATTACCATTAAGTGGGTTCCCAACTGGCTGAAAAGCCACACTCAATAAGCAATAATTAATTGAATGGTACAGAAGTCAAAGGAGGCATCAAGTGGAGTGCAATAGGGATCTCTGCTAGTTGTGGTGGTCTTCCACATCTAAATGAATGATTTGGAGGAGCAAGTGGAGAGAGAATACTTATCAAATTTGCAGATTAGACAAAACCTGGAGGGGCTGTAAACACTTTGCAAGATTAGATTAGAATAGGTTCACCTGGAATGGAGATATGGCTCCTTTTATAGTTGACAAATCCCTATGATATTGTACCCGTCATTTAGGAAACCAGGCTTCTTTAGTTTGGCTGCTTGCTTTATGACACTATTGGTATTTCATTTATTTATAGAAGAGGACTGAATGTGGCCGGGGAATAAAAGAGATGAGACAATGTGAGTTTTCAGAGTAAAAAACTCACACTTGGGGATAAAGGAGCTTCCAAAAGAATTAGGCACAGGGAAAGCCAGCACTAAATTACCTCTCTTTGCCAACTGGGGTTACTATGGCAATAGGAATACATTGTGAGTTTTAAGAGATGTAATTTTCCATGATTCACTGTATATTTTTAGCAGTTTTCTCTTCTTGTTCTCTACCGGTAACAGCACTCTATTAATGCCTGTCTCAGGCCGCGGTGGGAAGGAATGGCCAGGTACAGGAAGCAGTAAATGGAAGCCTGCCCCCCAGTAATAAGTGCAAGGGATGTTCAACAGATTTGCTCTCATAAAAGAGCCTCTCTGACTACCTCTTCCTGCTCCTACTCAAAGGCCTCCATTTCACCAGCATCCTTTTGGGCCTCTCTGGAGCCTTTAACACCACCATGCACTACCTATTCAAGAAACTTCTGTCATCTACTACCCTTCATTCTACTACCCTACCCTACCTGGACTTCACATGATTTTCTTCCTACTCTTGATTGTACCTGGTGGATCCCATCTGGTGAACCTACCTCCTCTCCTCTTACCCTTTCTGCTGGCATATCCTCATGTTCTTTACAATTCTTGCCCCCCTTCTATAGTCTATCCCATAGTCTTATTAATAGTGACAATAACCTCTCCACTCCTGTTCATTTTTCCTCTGCCCCATGCTGTATCTCAGCCTGCTTCCGGTCTTGCCTCATGAATGTATTGTCAGCAGCCTAAAGGCTAAAACTGACCTTCCCACCTCCCTTTCTTCTCCCACTGCTGACTGTAATCTGAGCAGCATTTTTGATCTGGCCCTCACTATGGGCATTCAAATTCAGGGTGTACCTATACCTTGCTCTACTTCCATTAGGACACCACCAAAACCTGGCCTTTCTTCTTGGTTCAGACTGTAAAAACGTCTTCTCCAAGCCCCTAGCTTCTGCCACAGGGCAAGAGTGGCAATCTCTGAAGCGCCTGCAAACAATCAACTAAATCTTCTCCCCTGGATGTCACAGGCGCTCTTAATGACCCTGCCTCTGTCCTGTGACAACCCCCACCCCCTGCAATATACCGTGGAGTGGGGATCCTTTCATAGCCTAAACTTTTACTTTCAGCACACACCATGGGGGAGATGAGTACACTATACAATGTCATGGGAAAAGAAAGGAAGAATTTGGATGGAAGCTAGTAGAATAAATCGTTCCCTGTGACACAGTTCTTCTGACCCACTGTAAATCCCATCAGTGTTCAGCCCTATGTAAACCCAGAGACCTCTGTGGTTGCCAGTGTCACTGGGCTATATAGTATTTGCTCCCACAGGCCCAGGAGACTGCACGGTGGTGGTAGAAATGGCAGCTCGACTTTTCTGGCTTTGGAAGGAGCCACATGGACAGGACCCCAGTCAGCCACTTCTGGCAGAAGCCTAGTTTTTATGTGCCCTCATTTCCAGTTCCTGGGATCTGGTCCCTGGATCCAGTTCCTACCCCCAAGCACTAAAAAACTGAGCTCAGGGTAAGGGAGGAAAGATGAGGGCATGCACACAAAGATAAGGGACAGATCCATGATCTAGACTCTCCTTTTCCTGAGCACACTTTTAAAGCACCTCTGCCCCAAACCACTTTGCAGCCCTTGGAGCTTGTACTAATGTTTAAAGTGGGCCCTGGGAGGGAAAAGGTTCCCTACCACTTCCCTAGAAGGTATTGGGGTAATACCTGCAAGACTAGAAGGCTAGTACTTCAGCTAGGGAATCAACAAGACTCTGCCTGTGTGGCTAAATGGTGAGGTGAAGGAGGCTATTGGAGCCAAACGGGCATCCTTTAAAAAATGGGAAAAGAGTCCCAATGAGGTAAATAAGGAAGCGCACAAGCGTTGCTGACGTAGATGTAAAAAGTTAATAAGGGAGGCCAAAAAGGAATTTGAGAAGCAATTTGCTAAAGATGCTAAAACTAATAATAAAAACTTTTTCAAGTACATCAGAAGCAGGAAGCCTGCTAGAGAGTCAGTTGGGCCATTTGATGACCAGGGGCTGAAAGGGGCGCTTAGGGAGGAAAAGGACATTGAAGAGAAGCTGAATGAGTTCTTTGCTTCGGTCATCACTGCAGAGGATGTTGGGGAGATACCCATGCCAGAACCTTGCTTTGTAGGTGATGAATTGGAAGAGCTTTCACAAATCAATGTGACTCTGGAGGAGGTCCTAGAGCAAATAAAATACTAACAAATCACCAGGACCAGATGGCATTCACCCCAGAGTTCTGAAGGAACTCAAATATGTTCAGTTCAGTTCAGTTTCAGTTTATTAAGGTGTGATCCTTGATCATTGCCATACATATAATATAATACATACATATCCATTCAATCATATCATTGATAAGGACTCAAACTTGACTATACAATTAATGCCTATATCTTGTAATTGCCATTATTATTATTGGCCACTACAATGGTCTAGCTCCATTATACAAGATATAATTTGGAATAAACAATATAAAAGTAATAAAAATATTAGATCAAACTAACAGAGGTTTAAACTCAAGGAAATTCTTCCTCAGCCCCATTGCTTGCACTAAAAACTGTATCACGCTATGCGTTATCTCAGGATCTATATCCAAAAGGACCATCTGCATAAGGAACATTTGCGAAGCTCCATGATATTTCCCAAGGGGAGACAACATCAGCTCACCCCGAATTGAATCATAGAGATGGCACTCAAACAGGACATGTTGCATGGATTCCACAGTCATAGCATCAAAGGGGCATAGATGGTCCTGGTACGGGGTCTGCGTTATTCGTCCCTCCAAAACCCTTGTAGGGAGCACATTTACCCTAGCCTCAAGGAATAGATGCTTTCCCATGAAAGATGCACTAGATCCCAGATAATTTGCCCCGCATCCCAACTGGGGGGCCCATAATGGATACCCCGCCAAGTGGCAGGATTTAGTCACCAAAGACAAGTCCTCTTGCCTATCTATATCCCGAAATCGTATGCCCAACTCTCTTTTGGCTATCTCATACCTCCTGGATCTCAAATAAACCTCCGATGTGCCAGCGCGGGTGAGATAGTTAACAATAGTCCGGCGCCATGGACTAACAAAGGAGTCCAAAAAAATATCATGCAAGAGGTTGTCACAAGGGGTTCTACTAGCTTTAAGCCAAAAGAGGGCCGCTTGCTCCCAAGCTATAGCCTTCCACCCTCGCGTACCCATCTCAAGGTGGGCTGCAGCTGCCGGGGTCCCCTTGGGGAGCTTGGTAAGGGAGCTCAGGAATTTGGTCTGTACTAGGTTTAGATTTTTCCCACACAGGGGAGCCCATATTGGGGCACCATAAAGGAAAGACAGTTTTACCTTGGTCTCAAAGACGTTAGCTGCCATTTTAAAATTCCTTCTCCCTGTTCCGGCAAAGAACCTCAACATTGCTGCAGCCTGGCTTTTAGCTTGGACTTCGGCTCTTTCCATATGGGCTACCCATCGTCCTGTAGCCTCAAAATATAGCCCCAGATATTTGTACCCTTTTGCCTGTTGGAAACGGCAACCCTCTACCGTCCATCTATAAACCCCCCTGCTTCAGGAGAATACTATAACATTAGATTTGGCATTATTAATTATCAAATAATTTTCCCGGCAGTAGTCCACAAAAGCTAAGAACTGTCTCAATAGCCCAACCCTAGTTTGCAATAGAAGAACTAGATCATCTGCAAAAAGGAGGGCCCCAACATGTTTGGACGCTAGTTTCAGGGGAAAGTATTTTCCTTGCCTAGTAGTTGGAATAAATTCATGAATAAATAGGCTAAACAGAGTAGGCGCCAATACACATCCCTGTTTTACACCCCGTTTAACCTGGACATCAGGTGTAAGATGACCCGCCTGGTCCACCTTGATCACCACTGAAGTATCCTCATAAAAGATCCTAATAAGTGCTAATAATCTAGGTTCAACACCCAGAGCATGAAGCTTTGCCCAGAGGAGAGGTCTACTTATTGTATCAAACACCGCCTTTAAGTCTAGAAAGGCAGCGTACATCTTCCCGTTTGCCTCTCTATACTTCTCTACTAAATGGTGAAGCACCAGGCAGTGATCCAGGGTTGCCCTATCCTTATGGAACCCTGCCTGCTCAGGGTGTATTATCGAGTTGCTATCTATCCAGGAACTCAAATATGAAATTGCAGACCTACTGTTAGTAATTTCAATTTGTAACCTATCGCTAAAATCTACCACGGTACCGAAGGACTGGAGGGTGGCAAATGTAACCCGGATATTTAAAAAGGGATCCAGTGGTGAATCTGGAAACTACAGACCAATAAGCTTGACGTCTGTGCTGGGCAAAATGGTGGGAACTATAATTAAGAACAGAATAGCTGAGCATGTTGGTAAACATGGCTTAATGGGGAAGAGGCAACATGAATTTAGCAAAGGTAAGTCATGCCTCACTAATCTATTGGAATTCTTTGAGGGTGTAAATAAGTATGTGGATAAGAGGAAGCCGGTCAATATTGTGTATTCTGACCTTCAGAAAGCATTTTATAAGGTCCCTCATGAGAGACTCTTGAGGAAATTAAAAAGTCATGGGATAAGAGTACTGTCTTACTATGGATCAGTAACTGGTTAAAGGATAGGAAGCAAAGAGTAGGACTGAATAGTCAGTTTTCACAATGGAGAGATGTAAAAAGTGGTGTGCTCCAGGGATCTGTATTGGGACCGGTGCTGTTTAATGTATTCATTAATGATCTGGAAAAGGGCATTAAGAGTGAGGAGATCAAATTTGCAGATGACACCAAGTTATTCAAGGTAGTTAAAACACGAGCAGACTATGTAATTTAAAGTAAGTTTTATTGTTTAAGCTGTGGCCATAACAAAATTTACGTAAGAGTCACGTAGTACGGGTTCCCATGGATAGACAATACAGAACACAAAACAAAATATAAAATACAGGCACCAATTCATTCACATTAGAATTCCATAAGTCATAGACTATAATCAAAAATAAAAAGTACCTAGCATTTAAAAATCGACTTGTCCTTCATGGGGGTTATGACACCAGCATTTGTCCCCTGACAAGGCAGCATGTCCAGCAAAGCAACAGCAGGACAACAATATAAGATAAGATAGTTCTGAATTTAAATTCACGATACCAGCAGCAGCTTTTAACACCCTGCACTGGAACTAAACAGTGCAGACGGAACACAAATATATTGCCTTGCTCTTCCGCGGGGGTTACTGTGGCAGAGCTTGGCCCCTGTAACATAGCTAATCATCAGCTTAATAGTTGGGCCCAGGACTTTAAACATCGCAATATTGATCTTAGGATAGCACCGTCAGAGGGATATCGCATCGGTAGCACATAAAATGCTGGGCAATCGTAAATTTAGATAAATGTAACCGTTAGCCAAAAATATATAGGGCGAACAGAGCAAAGCCCCAGAGCCAGACATCAGTATTAAACTAATGCCACCCTTTTTTTCTGAAGTATATGCTCACAAAACCTTGCTACCAGGTTAGAGATCTCAAAGGACTGGTCAGACAGGAGTCGTAGCAATAAAGCATCTAGTGATAGATCAGGGAATTTCAAAAACAGGGGGTCCAGAAAACACTTGCAAGCATCAGTGTACAACAGACAGACAAAAAAGATATGATGGCAGTCCTCAATGGCCGCAGAATTGCAGCCCTGGCAGAATTGCAGATCTCTGGGTATGCTCCTAAATCTTCCCTCCAGCACGGCCGAGGGAAAGACATTTAGGCGAAATAATGTGAGGGCCCTCCTACGACGCCAATCATCCCATGACAGCAGGTAGTCAAGTTGCCCAGCTCTTGGCCTGATTTGGAGGTAGCAGCTAGAAATCTTTTGTCGTTGGATAGCACTTTCTTCCATTTGACTTTCCTGGTCCTTAATTCTTTTTGAGATCAATAGTGTAGCTAGCTTTGGACCCAAGGGGAGCAAAGCCTCTTTGGGGAAACCCAATCTCTGGATCTCTTTTTCCACCAACTGGGCCCAGGGTGTAAATGATTCTACTCCCCAGGCCAAGCTGAGAAGAGAGTTCCCTTCCAGAGGGAACAGGACCACTCTAATCCAATATTTAATTGTTCACTGAAGCGCCAGCGAGTGAATAGTTGGGGACCTGAATTCAGCTCTTAAAAGTGCCTGGGGAGTCCCACTTCAGACGGAGCAGACTGTGAAGCAACAGGATCTTATGAGACTGGGTGCCTGGGCATCTAAATGGCAGATGAGATTTAATGTGGACAAGTGCAAAGTGATGCACACAGGGAAAAAATAACTCAAACTATGACAACACAATGTTGGGTTCTAAATTAGGGGTTACCAATCAGGAAAATGATCTTGAAGTCATTGCAGAAAAGGGCAACGAGAATGATAAAGGGTATGGAACGGCTTCCGTACAAAGAGAGGCTTGACAAGCTGGGTCTCTTCAGCTTAGAGAAGAGAAGACTTGGAGGGGACATGATAGAGGTTTATAAAATCTTGAGTAGTATAGAATGAGTAGATAGGGAATGGTTATTTACCCTCTCAAGTAGTACTAGAACTAGGGGACACTTCATGAAACTAGCTGCCGGCAGATTTAAAACAAATAAAAGGAAGTACTTTTTCACTCAATGCATAATTAACCTATAGAATTTGGTGCCAGAGGACGTTGTCAGGGTCAGTAGTATAGCTGGGTTTAAAAAAGGACTGGATAAGTTCTTAGAGAGTAGGTCCATTAATGGCTATTAACTAAGTAGCTTACGGGATGAACTTCTTGAATGAATAAATGTATTAATGGCACTAGCTCTCGCCTTGGCCATAAACAATAACAATAATAATAATAACAACATTCAACAGAAGAAAAACAAGGACACACAAACATACATGTAATATACAAAATGAATAAATACTAATATATATATATATATATATATATACACATATATATGTTTATGAGCTAAAAACAAGTAACCATTATTCCAAACTCAATTTACTAATGATAATTAACCAAACTTTTCCCAAGACCATCATCCACCATAAATGATTACACAATAAATCAATAACCTTCAAAGTCTCAGCCATACAAGGTACCAATAACATCTTGTAGTCCCTTGCCAAATTTCCAGTATCTAAACCTTACAAACTTCCCCATGTTTGCTCCCAACAGTGAATACACACTATCGACCCTCCTCTAATAATCCCTCCCTCAACTTCATAGCCAGGAACATGAAGGAAGTAACTGCCCGCATTACCTCTTCCTCCTGAGTGTCCAGAAGGAATTTCAATTTACATATGTCAGGTACGATCTTTCCTCTGTCAAGTAACGGGACCAACCAAACCGCCCTAATCACCACATATACTGGGCAACGTAAGAGTACGTGGCTGAGATCCTCGATCTCCAATTCGCCACAGTAACACCATCATTGTTCACGTGGGATATTGTTATATCTACCTGAGAGAACTGCCGAGGGGAAGAGCTGAAAGCTAAGAGAGTATAAATTCTTCTGGAGGTTTGATCAGATAACTTATCAAGATAGCATTCAAAACCGTGGTGCAGTTTGATGTATTTTAAACAAGGAGCAGCTTTCCATTCTGCAACAGACATGTCTTCCTGCCTAGCAATATCCCACATTCTAGACTTAACTGTATTCCGCTGCCATCCCATACCTTTCCCACACAGGTAGGGGAGGGAAAAACCAAGATATCCCATATAAGATGCCATTTGGGATAACCAAGGATAATTCAAAGCTCCTTGATACAGTAATTTTTCTTGAAGGCAAAGCAGAGGCAATGCAGTCTCTCCTTGTAGACACAAGCAGGACCAATATCCGCCTGCTTAGCCAAGTGGGCAATCGAAATCATACCAGTTTTGGCTCGGAAGACTGCCGCTGGAGTTCCCTGCAGGACTCGAAGCAGACTGCGGAGAAATTTGTTCTGGACAACTTCTAGTAATTGAAGGGACCGAGCTGTCATTAATTCTGCCCCCAAAAGGAGAATAGGATGCACCTTTGTCTTGAATACATCCAAGACAACTGACATAGAAATACCAGCAGATCTAGCCATTAGTCTCAAGATCCCCTTTGCTGCTGTCAAAGCCTTGGTGGCTAATAGTTTTTGATACCTTTCCCATGAACCAATTCTGGTAATAGTGATTCCCAGGTAAACATAAGAGTTCAGCTGCATAAAACTTTTATCATTTACTTTCCAACTGCCCTTACTAGCTCTCCTGCCTATCACCATTATCTGGGACTTTTGGTAATTTATATTTAGGCCTTTATCTTTACAATAATTAATTAATTTCCCAAGCAATTTAGACATTCCCTTTTTTGTCTGCGACATCACAACCACATCATCAGCGTACATAAGTACAGGGGTAGCCCGCTCTTGAATTTTAGGCGGGTGACACTCATCATCCGCCAGGGTTTGAGGTAGATCATTTGAATATAGGCTAAACAGTAAGGGGGCCAGCACACATCCTTGCCTGACCCCCCTTTGTATAGAGAATGGTCTTGACAATAGGCCATTTCCACCCAAGCGGATTCTTGCCTCATTCCCCGTGTGGATGCTTATCACTAAGCGTAGTAAGTCCTCATGCAATCCAAGATGGAGCAGGTGACGCCATAGCTTGGCCTTAGGGACAGAGTCAAACGCCCTCTGGAAATCTATAAAAGCCATAAATAGTTTACCAGCCCTAATCTTTGTGTACTTGGTGATAACATGCAGAATGATAAAACGCTATCCGTAGTAGATCTATTCCTGCGGAAACCAAATTGCTCCTGTGGAAGTAGGTCCCACGCCTCTGCCCATTACTCCAAATGTTTTAACAGAACCTTAGTGTACAGTTTTCCTATAACTGGCAGGAGACTTATAGGGTGATAACAACTGGGATCTTCTAGATCACCCTTTTTGAACACTGGTATGATTATTGATAAGCCCCAATCCTTGGGAACTACCTTCAATCTACTAATTGATGAAAAATAAGCCGCTAACACGGGAGCCCACCATTCAGGGCTTGCCTGCAGGACTTCTGCTACTATGAAGTCAAAACCTGGGGCTTTATTGGGTTTTAACACTGCAGATCTATCACTTCCTGAGTGCTTACAATTTCCTCAAATCCAGACATAGTGATTGAAGATGGGGAATCCCCCAACTCCTCTCTCTCTATCACCATAGCATCCCTTTCTCCCTCTTCTAATGCAAATAGGCCCTCAAAATATGCTACCCAACGATCTTCATCAAGAACCTGAGGTGGTCTACTCATTTTGGGCTGTAATGCACAGTTAATTAAATGCCAAAACTGCCTGGAAACTTTTAATGAGGCTGCACGTTTAAGTTTAGCCCATGTCCTCCAAACAGCATTCCGGTTTTTTTTCCTTAACCAAGTTCTTATACCTTCTCCTTAATTCGAGGAAATGGGTCTGCATAATTTCTGACTGCCTCTTAGCCCAGGAAAGTTTGGCCTGGGCCAAAAGTTTCTTGACCTCCCTACACTCTTGATCGAACCATGCCCTTATATGTAAGGGGCCATCTTGCTTATCACATGATAATATATTCCCTAAGATGACTAATAGGGAAGCGTAGCAGCTAGAAATTAGATCAAGAGCTTTCTAGGCGCCCCCACACTCCTTGGCTTCCCTGGATGAACTTCTTACTGTTGGGAACTGGGAGTGAACAATGGGGAATGGATTGCCCGTTGTAATTGTTGGTTCTTTCCCTGTACGATCGAGATTGGCCACTGTTGGAAGACAGGATGCTGGGCTTGATGGACCATTGGTCTGACTCAGTATAGCACTTCTTATGTTCTTATGAGGATTTATAAAATGGAGTTAGCCCCTGTCTTGGAAGGGATGAGTAAGAGACAGGTGCTTGAATGGAGGTCCAAGTACGGGTCCAGCCTAGGACAATGGACTCGGTAAGAGAAAGCTGAACCATATAGGTAGAATTCATGGGTGCTGGTGAAAAGCACCCTCATTCTCCCACACCTCCCCTGCTCCGCCAACTGCCTTCGTCCCTTCTCCCTCGCTGCCCCGCATGCCTGGAACTCCCTCCCTGCCCTTGTCGGCCTTGCTCCCACCCTCCATGCCTTCAAGTCCCTTCTCAAAACCCACCTCCTCCGCTCCGCACTTCCAAACTCCTGCTAAGCATCCCCATTCCCCACTCAGGATTATCCCCCACCTGTTATCTGCAAACTCCCAATTTACTGTAACCAAGCCAAGAATGTGTACCTGAGCTCTCGCATCCGCATGAATGACGCATCCCTTGTCTCTCTCTATTTTCCCCTTCCCTGTCTCCCCTCCCCCTGTCTTTAGATTTTAAGCTCTAGAGCAGGGACCATGTCTATCTTGTTCTTTGTAAGCACCAGGTACATCACTGGTGCTATATAAATGCTTTATTAATAATAATAACAATAATAATAATTAATAATAAAAGAAGTTGAAAGTGTGGTCAGCATCAACTGGAGAGAAGATTGAGTTTGTAACAGGATCAAGAGGTACCTGGGTGAGTACTGGCAGGATGCCACTCAAGGAGTCACACCACACTGGATCTCTTCTTTCTCCGTCTTTATTATCCTATATGCCTTTGCCTCTTGCTGTTATACACAGTATTTACAGTTACTTGTGTAGCCCAGAATTCTGGAGCACTAAAAGGGAAAACTCCTTGGGCATGTTCTTCTTGTGTGTGTGTGTGAAAGTCCATTGAAAGGGAAAGCAATCTGCTCCATGGGTGTGCCCTCCCTGAGTGTATGTCATTTGCATGCCTGCAAGATTTACATGCACGTTCCAGGTGCATGATGGGAGGCCACAGAGGACAATTTGGGGGAGCGGTGTGCCCTTAGACAATAGGGAATCAGTTCCCCTCCAGAGCAGCAATGGTCTCGGACCACAATAATCTGGACAAAGCCCTGGGGCTGGGTTGGGTTTGGGCCACCATAACCTGCTGAACTGGTGGAAATAGTGCCCAACAAGGTCCTGGGATAATGCAAGTAAATCACTGCAAATGATCTATTTATCCTGGCAGTGTTACTAGAGACTTCTGTTTTTGTAGAGTACTGATATTGGAAAATACCATGCTAGTTAATACTTAGTCTCTTTGACCCACTCTCTAACTGAAATAATTTGTTGGATCAGGATATAGGTTCCTAGGGTCTCCAGCGGACAATGCCAGAGAGACCAGCCAGCTATGGATGATGGGATCTGGTAAACCTCTCTGATCCAACCTTTAGCTGAAATCACTTAGGCTCTGTCATGGTCTCCAGAGGACAATGCCAGAGAGAGCAGCCAGTGTGAGATGACAAGACCTGGTAAGCCCCTCTAAACCAGTCCTTAGTTGAAATCACTTTCTGGGTCTGGAGGTGGGTTCCCACGGTCTCCAGAGGACAGCGCCAGAGAAAGCAGTCAGCGTGTGACAACAGAACCTGGTAAGTCCCTCTGATCCATCCCCTTGCTGAACTCACTGGCTGGATCAGGAAGCAGCCTCCCAGAGTCTTCTGAAGATGGCAGTGGGGAGCTGCAGCAGCCCGTGAGGAACAGCCTCCCTGGGTCATGTTGAGGTAAAGACTGCATGAGGAACAGCCTCCCTGGGTCATGTTGAGGTAAAGACTGCGTGAGGAACAGCCTCCCTGGGTCATGTTGAGGTAAAGACTGCTGAGACGTGCCTGAGGATCCTGGTGATGGAGAGCAGCAGTGGCCTGTTTGGGACAACCAGGGTTCTGTGAACTGAACAGGGCGAGACTTAGGAATTTTGCGCCCCATGGCCCTTCTCAGGCTGCTGCCCCCAAGCCAAGCCCTGCCCTGCCCCCAAACCAAGCCCCACCCCCACACTGCATGTTCATGGGTGGGGGAGCCCCATGTGAATGATGTGGCGTGCACACCCATGGTGAGTGGGGGTGCGTGCGCACGCCCACCTAACATGCATCCCCACTCAGCCCCCACTCGTCCCCAGGGCATGGAGAAACCGGGGGAATCAGTGGTTGCTCCATGGGTGTGGATGAGTGGAAGGTGAGTGGGGATGCATGTGTGGCCGTGTGCAAGCCACGCCCATACACTGGCACACACCCACGGACCCCCACCCCGGTGGAGCTGTGTAAAAAGGGCCCGTGAGGAGCCACTCAAAGAACAGAAGGTTGCTGCCTTGTAAACAAGGTTCTTCAAGATGGATCCAAACATCCACTCTTCCAGCCCCGCATGGATTTTTTTTTGCTTATATTGCTAGAAAGGATTGGAAGGAACTGTCATTCTGAGGGGGAGAGTGCTTTTTATACAAGAGGAGCTCAAGACCATCACGTGGTCTATTATTTGAATATGGTGAGCATGCCATGCACAGCCCAGTTGTGAGAATGTTGGGAGCCATCTCAAAGAACCTTTTTTTACAAGGCAGCAACCTTCTGATCACTCACATGGGGAGGAGTTGTTTGTAAACAAACAGCTTTATCTCCCAGTCCGATCCAGCACTACTAGCAGGCAGCAGAGGCAGGTGAGGGATGGGGACCCAGGTAGCAGGCTTCGGCTGCGGGAAGCAGTCTCCAGCCATGCAGGGAGAAAAAAAAAAAGCCAGCGTGGGGTGGCACCGCCGGCATCAGGATTGCTGCTACCCAGAAAATTCCGCCAAAGGCTCGGGTCTAGGGGGCCTGCCCCTAAGTCTGAGCCTGAAACTGACCCCCCCAAAAAAGTGAGTGGGGTGAAGGGGTTTGGGGATGCAGCATTGTGACTTTGCTGTGACACCAGACTCTTGCTCTGAGGGTGGGATTTATGTGCAGGAAGTTTCAGTACCAGGTGCTCCTTTGTTTTAATATTTGTTAGTCCTTACTTTTAATAAAACTTCTTTGTTCATAACCTAGTTGGTGTGCTTACAAGTGGGGAAAAGTAACAGCCTGCCACGCTGCCCAGTAAAATTTAGTGTCCCAGATTTCTGGGTGGGGGTTTGAGCCAGTGTGTTTAGTTGTGCCAAACCCCTAGAAAAGGAAACCCGGCCCTTCTTTCCATGGACACCATTGGCACAAGGGTTACACTTGAAACCCTTGGTCAGGCACCAACCCCCTGACCCGGTTCCAGTCTCATAGGCAGTCCTCCTAGCTGCTGGGGTCCACTAGCCAGTGTATCTCCTTTCTATAGACCCTTTGCCAGGGACAATCCCTCAGGCTCAGGTGTCTCTTCTACCAGGGGTAGCCTCCTGGATATGGGCTGGCTCAGCCTCTCATAGGCAGAACTTTACTCTCCTCTGCAGGGGTGGCTGGTGGGTTTTGAGGTTGGAGGGGCAGTAAGGCCGGCAGGCTATGGTGGGCAGAGCCAGGGCAATGGTGGGCGGAGCCAGGGCAATGGTAGGTGGCATAACCCAGCAGCAAGGAGTTCCAAGGGTTATTACATTACTTAATCAAGCAATTCCAGTTAGTTTAGGCAGGTTATAATCACCTCCTCTGCCAGGTTTAAAAGCAGGCAGACAACCTTAAACCTCACTTACAAGCAGTTTTAGCAAAACACACACACACACACACACACACTCAGCAGAGGTTAAGAATACTGCTTCAGAAAGAAGGGACTTGCTGCATGTATGTTGGAGGGGATCCCAATCCCTGCTTCAGAAGTCCCTTCTGAAGCAGTATTCTTGTCCTCTGCTGCATGTGTGTGTGTGTGTGTGTGTTGGGGTGGGGGGCATTTCAAGGCCCATGAATCACCAGACTCACAGTTACATCACATTTCCAGCATTGTGAACACACCTAACTTCCTAAGATCGCCAGACTGTCAATTTACATCTCAGGATTTCAAAAGCTCAGTTTTATCAGAAGCATCACATTTGCAGCATTTAATACTCCACATCATGACATCAAGTGAACAAAAACCACATTCCAACTCCCCCCCATGTGCCCCTCACTCCCCATCCCCAGCAGCCACAACTTAACCCTGGTGGCCAATGCGTGTCCACACAAACTACTTTGCAGCAGCAGGGAGCAGCAGTGAAACAACGAAGAGACCATTTTAAAAAAAGAGTAGCCACACAACCAGTGGTCCCACAAATTTACAAAATGTCATCATGCAAATATAGAGCAAGCAAAGCAAGCCATTTTAAGGCAGCATTATGTGCACTAGTCCCCCCTCCCCAGCCACCTCTCCCCCATTCCCAGCCAAGTCTCTCCCAATTCAATGAAGGGGAGGGTCAGGAGTCCTGACCCTCCCCCCATTGAATTGGGAGAGGCTGGGAATGAGGGAGGGGTGGTTGGGGAGGTGGGTGAAGGATGGGGGATGATCTGGGGAGGTGGGTGCAGGATGCGAGGGGTCAGGGAAGCTGGGTGCAGGATGGGGGGAGGTGGGTGCAGGATGGGGGGATGGGGAGAGAGGGTACAGGGTGGTGGAGGGAGGGATCAGTACTCTTACCTGCTCCTGGAGTTTCAGCGGCGGTGGTCCCCAGCTGCAGGCAGGGGGGGTGGAGTTTAGTTTTTTTAAAAATTGCCCATGTGTCCCCGCAGAGCCAGGATGTGCGGGCAATTTAAAAATAATAATAAAAAATATAAAAACCATGTTGCTGCCTTGCTGCTCCCCCCCCCCCCACTCTGAACAGTGGATGGGGGGAGAGTGGCAATGGCAGTGGGAAGCGCAGGAAAGTGGCAGCGGGAAGGCGTGCTGTTCAGAGAACTGTGAGCTCTCTGGACAGTGCACCTCCAGGCTGCATGTGCGGCTGAAGCAGGGAGGAGCGTGCATGTGAGCTGCTCCCTGCCTCAGTCCCCTGACCAAGCTATCTCACCAGGGCTGTTAGCGCGACCGCCCTGGTGAGATCTTCCATTGCGCCCATTGAGCGCAATGGAAAGGTTAGTCCCTCCCTCCACAGCATGTCCTATACGTGCTGTGGACGGAGGAGCTTAGCCGCCCAAATCACGTTTTCCACAGGAAAACGCTGTTTGGGTGACTGAGCAGCTCAGCCTTTTTGTCCCTTTGGGGAACCACTCCCAGCAGAATGGGTCCCCGAAGGGAGAATAACAACAGTGACAGCTACAGCAGCCTCTGAAGCAGCTCAGAGGCTGCTGTAGCTGTCATAAGTGATGTGGTTTTTAAAAAAAACAATTTTGAGCAGCGGCGATGGCCCCCGCGGTGCTTTAGGGGGCAGTGTCCCATACTCCCTGTGGGTGGAGCCGCCACTGCTTCCCTGCCTCTTGCCCTGGCAGGTCCCTTAGGCAAAACCTTCCTTAGCTCTTGTCTCTCTCTGACTCTAGTTCCCTCTAATTCTGGACTGAGCCAAACTTAGGCTCTTTGGTCTGGCCGAGCCATGTCCAAGTCCAGGTGTGAGGCATCCAGGTGTTATCCTTTTCCACTTCAGTGTCTGGGCCCCAGCTAGCACCTGTAGCCCCTTTGCTGGTGCTAGTTTCCTTAAAGGGCCAGTAGCCCAAATAGCCTGCTCCCTGATACAGCGTTTCCTCTTCAGGCAGGGACGGTCTTAGAATTTGAAGGACCCAGGGTGAAGATAAAATGAGGGCCCCTTGTGGCCCCCACCTCCTCAGGGCCCTAAAGGTAGGGTTGCCACATATGCAAATTTTTAGAGGACACTTATGAGAAATACAGGTTGTTGCAGGGCTGCATTTACTCCAATGCAGCCCTGCAACAACCTGTATTTCTCATAAGTGCCATCTAAAAATTTGCATATATGGCAATCCTACCTAAAGGTGGTTGTGTTTGGACTGATATACCCTGATCTGGTGAAAGCAGGGGGCCACTGCGGGGGCCCCTGGAAAGAGCAGGGCCTGGGGTAGTCACCCCAGGTCCCCCTGTAATAAGGTCAGTCCTGTCCCCAGGACAGCAATAGAATAGCTAGAGTGAGTCCAGAAGGCAGTGAGACTGATCAGAGGGGTCCTAATCTTGCAGTTACTGAGTCCGGAATGGGTTGTATTTGTTAATGTTGTGCAATACAAACACCAGATATTGTCTAGGAGGAAAAGTTAAACATGTAGTCTTTTAGAGAGAAGTAGGCTGAGGCAGGGGAGCTGGTTACAACACAGCCATCTTGGCTGGCTAATTTATTATGGCAAACTAACAGAAACAGAAAGGAGAGCTCTGCCTGGGATAAGTGCAGAACTACCAAGCTGGTCAAAGGGACAGTACATCACACAATCCACAATGGGTTTGATTGAAAGGCGACAACTAGAGATTTTAGGAGGGACCACTCACTTGACAGTTTGCAGTTGGGCTAGATTTCAGTGTGGCACAACATAAACAGGACTCACAAAAACAGCCCTCAAAGATGAATGCTACTTGGTGGGTTTTTTTTGTGGTTTTTCACTAGAAGGGTAGAGATACAAGCACAGGTTCAGGAGTTCCTCTTTTGCAGGGTTCTCTGTTACAAAATGAGAATGAGAGTAGCAAGCATAGTATGTACTGTGAGGATTTATCTCTGCTTGTCTGCTAGTCCTTGATCCAGGACCGACCAGGCTATCTCTTAGACGGAAGGATTAGCACTGTAAACCTCCTTTTTCAGTCTGCCCGACTCCTGAGTGAGAGACAGAGGCAAACTGAAACCGTAAGGTGGTCTGAAAATTTAATCTAGCAGAGGACAGTGGTGTGCATGTAACCATGGAAACACACCACTGTACATGTCTGTGTGTGTGCGCACACCCACGCAATGTTAACACAATTCATAATAGTCTGGGGTTGCTGTATTTGTTTTATTATTAATACTTAGCACTTTCAGTGTTCAAAATGATTTCCACTCCTTATCTAGTTCACCACAACAACCGATGAGATAGGTCATTGTTATTCCCCTTTTTACAGAAGAGGAACTGAGGCTGAGAAATACAGACTTGCGCAAGGTCACCCAGTGAGTCCATGTCTACGATGGGATTTTTATCTTTGTTTCCCAGGTCCTTACCCATTAACCCACACTAGCTATGTTAATTTAATGCAGCTCAAACTATTTTAATGTAATAAATCCAGAGTGCTATAGACTAATGAACACTCTCTCTTTGATAGTGGGTATCTTTAGATGGACGTAGGTGTGTGCTCATCCGGAGACCTTCAATAGGGGCACACTCCCACGTCTTTCCAATTGCAACCCCACCCGGGCTTTAAACAGACCCAGCACTGCCATGGCCCACAGTTGGCCTGCGCAGTGCCCCCTCCCCTCCACAATAGAGCTGCAGGTGGATCGGCCATCATTCTAGGCTGCCACCCACAACCCCTGGCCAGGAGTGGAGCTGCAGTGGTTGTCCGCAGAGACAGACCGCAGCTCTGCTTCCAAGCAGTGCCCAAGGTGTGGGCAGCCCACGCCGCTTGCAGTACTTTGGGATGTTCTGGAGCCCTGCTTGTGGGGCTGGAGTGGAGCAGGTAATGCATGCTCCATCTCTGCTCCACCTGCACACCTGGCGGGCCACCTTTAAACAGATGATCTGCCCAGGTGTAAGATGGAGCAGAAGCACGGGTGTGATCCATGTAAAACACCCAATGTTTTCAGCTTTGAGTATGTTCAGATGTTCCATTTATAGAATCATAGAGTTGGAAGGGAACTTGGTGGTCATTTAGTCCAACCCTTTGCTTGGATGCAGGATAACTACAGCTACATTCCCAACAGATGACTATCAAGCCTCTTTTTGAAAACCTCCAGTGACAGGGAGCCTATGACCTCCCTAGACAACTTGTTCCATTGCTGAACACTTCTTACTATTAGGAAGTTTTTCTTGATAGTCAACCAAAATCTATGTTCCTGTAGTTTGAACCCACTATTTTTAGTCTTGCTCTCTGTCTCTGTGATAATGGAGAAAATCTTTGTGGTAGCCCTTTGGATATCTGAGGACTGCAATTATGTTCACCTTAATCTCTTCACTCGGCTAAACATACCTGGTTCCTTCAACCTTTCCTCATAAGACTTGCCTTCTGGACCCTCTGTCATCCTTCTTCTCCTCTGAACCCATTTCAACTTGTCAAATTCCAATTTAAAGTTCCCATCTGCCAGTGAGAAAGCCAGCTGAAAGCACTGTGTGATAATCTGTGATATGTGATAATCTGTGATATCTGAACATTTCTACCATGTGGTAAGCCCATGCCTTCTGCAGATTTCCAGGGATTTATCGCATGGCAGAAGTGTTCAGACATCACAAATTACCAAGTGGTAAATTGTCATGCAAGGCTTTCTGTAGGCTCTAACCACTTGAAAATTGTGCTATCTGAAAAGAGCTTTTTACAGAACTCGCAGAGCACTCACACTGCTGACCAATCTATAACTTGCAGCCAAGAACTCCAAGGACAAATTTGACCTATGCTCCTCCAATCTTCACTAATGTCCAATACTTATGGGGCCAATGAGGCTGAGAATGTGATTAAGTGCTTGAAGTGTTGACATTTCCCGGACACAACCCAGAGGGGAGTTTTTCATCACTCTAATTATATCTAGCAAACTGTAACCTGGCAAGGACCTTGAAAGCTTGAATGCTAGAAATAATTCACTCCCTATCACGTGTGGATTCATCTGGAAGCTCATTAGTTATTTATCTGGCAAAAATTTCACAAAAGAAATCAATCTGAAATGACAGGCAAGGAGAGGGAATTCCAAATCAAGGGGAAATCAGGGCTAAGAGATGCTGACACCTGCCTATCCTTAAGAGCAAATAAAACTAGAACTCATGCCAGCGGCTCTAGATTTATTAAGGACATGGGACAATGTGAAGCATCCAGCACAGCCAGCTCTTTACCTTTATAACCTAGGAGAGCCAGGTATGAAGTCTTGCCCCTACCATAATTGGCAGTACCATAATATGTTGAACTTGGACTGGGAAACAGGGGTTCAGATCCAGTCTTGGCCATGAACACAACTGTTCAACACAAGGCACGCTGCTGGGGCTATATAAATAATAGCTCAGCAGCAGATCTTGGGCAAGTCATTATCTTTTAGCCTTAGTTCCTCATCTGTAAGATGAGAAGAATAATGTTTGATAAAGAGGCAGTAAAGTTACACAGTAAACAGAGCACCTGTGTCAAACTCCATTTGTAATGTAGAGAAAGTAAGGTTGCTGTGTTGGTCCCAAATATAGGCAATAGAGACAAAGTACTAAGTAGTACATTCTTGCCTGACAAAGGACTTCAAGGTCCGAAGGTGTACATGCCTCCATCAATAGTAGTTGGTCCAATAAAAGCTATCACTCTACTACTTTGTCTCTAATGTGAATTTGAAATGGCACCTCAGGTCAGAAAGGGGGCGAAAGAATCTTCTAATGGAAGGAAGAGAGGTGGACTGGGGAGAAGGAAAATTTGCCCAAGAGTAAGGAGAAGAAAGTGGAAAAGGGAATAGGAGACGCATAGAAGGAGAGTTGCATTTTATAGTAGAGATTTATGAGCTGTATTCTGTGACGTAGCCAGAAGATGGAGCCAGTGTATTACAGATCTTCTCAGCTAAATTTTGTTGGTGAAAAAGTGGTTTAACCACTCTTTCCCCTTGATAATTACTACAATTAACTGATAAGAATTTTACAACAGCCTGTTTAATTCTTGGAGATTCCTAATAGACATAATTTTACCTTTTTATGTTTTGTAAAAAAAAAAAATCATGATTAAAACCATATTAGACTGTTCAATTCTTCAGATTTTCTTAAAAAAAGAATTATCTGAGGCTTGATGGTTATAATTTTCATAAACTTATTTAAATTATACGTTATGCTTTCTGACAAGTTATGTGTTTGATTCCTTGTTTGTGAGTTCTGTACTCTATTCATCATACTGTGTGAATCATGATTATGTATGCAGCCTGCATAATCAGCCAGTGCAGCCCTGCAGCTCTGGGTCCCTCTTGCTGGTTGTGGAAGTATAGCTGCCAGAGCAGTCCTGAGTCACTTCCTAGCTGGGGAGGAGGTTTACTTCCCAGCAGGGAGGGATAGCTGCCACCTTTAGTTCAAGCAAATACATCTTCCTGAGGCTGTAAAAAAACAGAAGCTGCTAATAATGTTGAGCTCTGTCTTGTAAGATGCTGTGCATGCTGGCCTGATCCTGCGACACATATGGGGAGTCTAATCAAAGTCAACAGGACTACTCATGCCTGGGTGTTTTGCTCAGCATTTTACAGGAACAAGCCCTTAAAAAATAGTGAACATGAGTTTTTCCTATGTTGCACTTTAAACTATTGATGCACCTTCATTGACACTGACTGTAATGCACAGAGGTGCTGGGAGTTATCTGTGCAGCTGAGGGTGTTAAGAAATGAGATGATAGCCCCCTGGAGTCTGGGTTTGGTCCATGCATCCCCCAGTCACATGTTTAGTGTGCGCAGTCTACTAACAAAGTCAACAGGACGACTCATGCTTATGTGTTTTGCTCAGCATTTTACAGGATCAATCCTTTAAAACATATTGGACGTTAAGTTTTTCCTGTGCTAAACCAGGTTGGAATGTACTTCTTCTAAAATGATTTTGGGGTCTTATTTGATGGACTCCCAGTTAATGAAACACTAACAGAGGGAACTGCTAGTCCTTGGGATTACAAGGTTTGCTGAGCCGCCATGACTAACTGCTAGGGATGGGACGATTGGGGAATTATTGGTTACCGATTTTACCGCTATCGGTTTTATTGGTATCGGCATACCATTTTTTTAACATTGCTGATTTTTTGAATCTTTAACATTGCAGCCATTTTAAAAATGGCCGCAATGTTAAAGATCCGAAAAATCAGCAATGTTAAAAAAACGGTATGCCGATACCGATAGTATCGGTTTTCTCGGATTAATCCGATATAGCCAATTATAGGCATTATCGGATTAATCCTATACCGATAGTCCCATCCCTACTAACTGCAGTACCCTGAGCATGCAGTACCGTGATAAGAACTGCAGAACAGCTGGAGAAGATAGGTGCTGCTGTTGAGCTGCAGAGGCAGAAAAAAGCTCTTCTCCACTTCATCAGAGTTTATCTGTTGCTACATTTCCACAAAATATTCATGGATTTCATCACTTGTTCTGGCCAAATGAAAACAAAAGACCAGTGGATGGAATAATATTGTCCCTTTTTACACAGGTGGCACCCACACCAGAACACCTACGGTGTTATAGCATGGGTGCTGCCCATGTAAATTCTGCGGGGGTGTGTGTATGTGCTCCCGTGCTCATGCATCCCCACGCACATAGGCACCGGAAAAAATGGAGGTGCCTCCATGCATGGGGATGCATGTGTGTCCCGTCAGAACCCTCCCCCCATACACGGACTGCAGCGCACCCCCACGCAGCCGTGGCCCATGTAAAAAGGGCCATTAACTTTTTTCTAGCTTTTGTTTTGGGGAACAGAAAGAATTTGGCTCCTGTTTTATGTCCCGTGTTATGAGCTTATTAAAGCTTCAGTATCTTATTACACTTATCGAGGGTATGTTTGGCTCCCTGGGAGAAAAGAATGATTCTAGGAGAGATCGTCAACAACATCAAAGCAGCAAGGGAGTATAGTTTCAGAGAGAGCCTCGGGAAACCTTGACACTCGGTTTTCTTAGGACGTGCAAGCCATGACAGTTGTGCTAGCATGTCTTATGGACTATTTAATAGCACTATTTATTTTGTCTCTTAAAAATCTGTATGATTCATGAGAGTGAAGAATTTAGTGGCCACAGCCCGGTACCTGGAAAAACAGTGTGAAGCTGCCACCACATAAACATCTAAAGCAGAAAGAACTATCCCTCACTCTCCTTGCCCACCACTTTGACTGATTAGGGCCTTGGTGGTTTGAAGGAACGGGAGGAAGTTGTGCCTCTAATGTTTCTAATTCCAACTTGCTTCCTGCCAGGCCCGTTGAGAGAAATTTTGGATTCCAATACATCCTGGTAGCTGGGGGTCCCCTACCTCCCATCTTATTTACACATATAGAGGCTGCATAATGCAGCAGGGTTCAAAAGCATCTGGATGCAGTTCTGCTCAGGCAGCACAGGTGTAATGTGGTGTGGCGATCAGCAGGGGCACATCAGAGAGAGACTGTGGCTTGGAGGGACTACAGAGGCTGAGAAGAGAAGACAGAACATAGGGATGCAGCACACCTGGGCAGGGACCTCCCCCCCCCCCCATAAAATAACAGTGTGGCCACAGGAGGTTGGGCCACCAACAAAGTTCAGCTAAAGCCTGAAGGAAAAAGGTGCTTTGGTTCAGGACTGGGGGACTGAGGTTAGAAGGGTAAAACATACTGACCCTGATGGAATTAGAGCACCTGTGAGTAATCTGCCACCAAGTGAATACATCTTCATGAGGTTGTGAAAGCAGAAGCTACTAATAATGTTGGGCTCTATCCTGTAAGATGCTGTGCATGCTGGCCTGATCCTGTGATGCATATGGGGAGTCTCATCAAAGTCAACAGGACTACTCATGCTTGAGTGTTTTGCTCAGCATTTTACAGGAACAAGCCCTTAAAGAATATTAAACATGAGTTTTTCCTATGTTGCACTTTAAACTATTGATGCACCTTCATTGACATTGGCTCTCCTGCTTTGTTTGTATGTACTAACAGAGGTGCTGGGAGTTATCTGTGCAGCTGAGGGTATTAACAAATGCGATGATAGCCTTCTGGGTTTGGTCCATGCATCCTCCATTCACATGTTTAGTGTGCAGAGCCTAATAAACAGGCAGCCCCCTGTGTGTATTTCTTGTGCGTTTAGGCAGCCCCCATTCACAGGTTTAGCATGACAAACCTAATACACAGGCAGGTGTTCTTCCCCACTGCACTCCACTCACCACCCCCTCCCTTCTCACTATTCCACCCCCATCATGACTCTCAGCTGCAGCAAAGCATGGGAAGCAGAAGCTGCACCAGCTGTTTCTTTCTTCGGGGCTATTATGACTCCAGGAAGCAGTACAGTGCCTGCTATCCCCAACTACCCATGGAGGTTAAGACCTGAGTTTATACTGCCTGCACTTGGTGGCTGGAAATAACTTTTTGCTATGCACAGAATGCTGAGTTTATTGAGCAAATTGCATACTTTATTGAATGCCTATAGTGAAAACTGAAAGCAAAAGTAAAAATTTAAATTTAAATTGAAAACAATCAGTCTTTGCATGTTATCACCACCGGATTTCTCACATCCACGGCTCATGGCAGTGAACTGGCAGGTAGCAGCACAGTTTTATTGGGCTCTCACCCGCTGTGGTGGCGGAAATTCCTCTCGGTTCGCATAAAACCCCTAGTCAAACATGTGCCTCTTGTGCCCCCTCTCTATCATTTCCTGCATTACCATAGCGTTTGGGTGGGAAAACATCCCTGTTTGCAAGGATGCTCTGCGCTTCTCCGAGTGTCTAAACCTCACATAGGGAAAGAAGCTTTCCTTCAGTTGGTTCATGTTCCCTGTACTCTGAGTCACTTGTTTCCCCCAAGAGATTCATCTCCACCATCCGATCAAGACACTCCTGGTGGTCCCACGGATATTCTCTCTGTCATCAGAGAAGTGGTGAGGAAAAACGACAGGGAAGGTCCAGCCTCCGTTAGTGACTGCCCTACTTCTGGCAGTGCACAAACATTCAGAAAAGTTGTGATCTCATTTGGATTCCACTCTCTCATCTTGTCCGGAGTCCCACTTTTCCATTTTGCTGAACTTGGAACTGCAGCAGGGTTGCGCACTGTGTCTGCACTCCATCATGCATAAAGAGAATCCCACTGTATGCACATGCCACCCTGTGAGCACATAGGCTGCCCTGAGGTATGGGTCAGACAGTTCTATCTGTACATCAGGCCTCATCCAAATGTCAGCAAAGGCCAGGGTAGGGTATATCCATCATCTCCCAGCTTCTCTGGGTCCTGTACCCTAGGCTGCCACAGCATCCACAGACAAAAGCTGAAGCCAATTGGTTTCCCCAGGCAAACAACCCACAGCAATAGCTTTCTGTGGTGCCATGCTCATTGCAAGCAAAAACTGCTGCTTTCAAAAGATAAGAAAATATGAGTAACTCTTAAGCAATGGGCAGCTCCACTCCCACATACATTCTGAACACAGTGACCTACTTCCTTGCAGATTCCCCCACCTGCCCATTTCTTACCCACCATAAGCTTTACAAAATCTTTTTCAGCCAATAGCCAGCCTGCAGCCAATAGCAACTCACACTTGGTGTGCTGCCAGTCCTGTAAGGACACATGACCAATAGTGGGCAACAGCTGCTCATGGGCGGCGCACAGCCAGTCCTAGCTAGGTAGCTACCCAGCTCTTTAAGTTGTTCAAAACATTTGGTGTGTTGTCAGCAGAGTTCACAGATACCACAGCCATGGAAATGCATGCAGAGAATTTCCAGGTTGTGCTTGTTACCATGCTCCAGACCTTCCTGTCCGCTGCTGAGCAAAACCTGCATGCGATCCAAAGTTTCTGCTATCGTTGGCGTGATATGATGTGAAGGCACAAAAAAGCTCTCACTCAGTCTCTGGTCAGGATAATGGGGACATAACACTGTGGAAGCAGCTTTTGCTTAGGCACTGGGTGCTTGCCTACCTCTGGTGACAATAGACAGTATTGGGGAGGATCAAAGCCATGCAAGGGTACCTAATGTGTGCAAAGAGGTACCTGTTGGGACATACGGCTTCAATCACCAATGCCATGTGCAGGGCTGTACTCACCAAGGGGCTGGTCTGGGTGAAAAAGAAAAGTACAGACTGGTGGGAGAACATGCTGTTCTTGTGGGGAGATGCTGAGCGAGTTGCAACCTTCAGAATGCTCCATTGCCTTGTCTTGCAAATTACCGAGATCATCAGGCTACAACTAGAGAAACAGAGCATGGTGATGCAGTCACCCATCCCAATGGAGAAGCACATTGCCATCACCATTTGTATAAGGTGGGGATGGATCGGAACTGGGAAGAGGATGGAGAAAGCCAAGGAAAGGGCTTGAGAGGGGACTGAGCAGGCCAAGACCGGTGTGTGTGTGTGTGTGTGTGTTTCAGAGTAGGGAAGAGGGGAACCTTTCTGAGGTTCATCACAGAGGTCAGGGGGAGAAAGGGAGCCAACACAAAATACAGGACCAGGGTGACAGAGGCTAGAGGTATGAGGGGAGAACAAGACCAGGGGCGGTGGGCCTCTAGGGTGGAAAGGACAATGCCCCTCCTGGATCCCCAGCCCCAGGACTCCCTGGCCGGCAGCAACTGCCACAGCTTTAAAAACAAAAAATGAAACAAAAAAAACCAACGGCCCATTCAGCATCGCACTGAATGTGCGGAGCCACCTCAAAGAACCTTGTTTAGAGAGGCAGAGACCTTCTGAAGGTGTCTGCCTCACTAAACAAGGTTCTTTGAGGTGGCTCTGCACATTCTTACTGACTGTGCGCACATGCGTGCACACAACTGGTGACTCACCCCACCCCTCCTGAAGGCTTCCTAAGGAAGCCTTCAGGATCAAAAGGGAGGCATTCTCCCTTTATGCGGAGTGGGTGGCTACAAGTGCCATCCATTCCGCATAAAGGGACCCTGCAATGCAAGAGTGCCGCAGGGGGCACTCTTGTATTGCAGGGGCCGGGCAGGGGGAAAGTTCATAAGGGGGTGCCCAATAGAGGCACCCTGGGTATGAACAAAGAGCTGCGCGTGCGTCAGCAGCTACCAGTCTCCTGCACAGACTGGGTCCCAGCCTGTGCAGGGGGCTGGGAGCTGATGATGCATGCGCAGCTCTTAGCCTCCCCGAGTCCCTTCCTTCCTCCCTGCTGGATTCAGGGAGGATAAGAGCTGGATGCAGTTCTCCCTAGTCTCCCTGGATGCAGGCGACGGTGCTGAGGTGGATGAGGAGAGGTCAGGACCTGGCCCCACCATGGTTGGTAAGCAAATTGTGGGGGTGGGGGGAGTGCAGGCACATGGGGGGAGGGTGAGCATGGG
>QEPC01007467.1:94861-114401 GCA_003113815.1 Sphenodon punctatus
TAGCATCCCCCGGGCCCCCTGGGGAGCCCCCGTGCCCCCTGTTCCCCTCCCCTTCGCTGCCCTTACCTGTTTCCTGGGTGCCTCCTCTGGCCCCATTCCGGCTGCTGCCCCTGGGATGTCGCGTCCCACCTGCTGCTGCGGGTGTTGTCCCTGGCCTGCCTGCATGGTCCACACGGCCCCCGTGTCCCCCTCCTCTGCCTGTGCTCCTTCCACCTCCATCGCTGCCCCTGCCTCCTCCTCTGCCGCCTCCTCCACCGTCGCTCTGTCACCTGCCGCTCTCTTCCGCCTCCCTCCTCGCTCCATCCCACCACGCTTGCCTGCTGCTGATTTCCCTTTAAATCTCCCTCCAGTGGATGTGTTGTTGCTGGTTGCCCGGCAGTGATGCTGCGTGCATTGTCCACGGCTGGGGCTCGTTTCGTTTTATTCCACCCGGGGATTGGCATCCAGACGTTACTTTTTGTTGTTTCCTGGTGGGGATCTCTTTGACCACGTTTCCCGGGATATTCCCCTGGGGAGCCCGGGAAGCATGGTTGAAATTGACCCCATGTGGGTATTGAGCATGATGAACATCTGGCGCGCGCCTAACAGACGTTCAGGGCTCTTTGGCCCCACCGCGGGATTGAGCGTGGTTCACTGTGGTTGAGCGTGATCTCATAACGTCTGAAAACACCCCATGGCCCCAGCGATGGTAATCCTCCGTAAGTCATTCTTGAGAATGCAGTGACTGGGAAAGAGCAATCATTGGGCACGTACAGCCAACCAGGATGAGCTGGGAGAACACATGTTTGAAAAAATGGTGTGCGGGGCTTTCAAGGCTTTTAGCTACTCTCAAACACCGAAGAAGTGAATGTAATAGTGTGGCCCTTGCCTGGGATAAGTCCCTGTAGGATCCCTGACCAATAAGCCCAGTTCATGTGGGAATTAACTCCACTCTTAGATTTTTATTAACAGTTCTCCACCATCTCTGGTATCCAGGCAGACAGGCACAGCCCTCTGGCTCTTGAGGGATCCCAGTCAGGCACCACCCTCTGACTAGCCACCCCCTGTTTCCCAGGGTCCCCTCTAGGCAGCCCTCTTGGCCCCTGCCTCCATTCTCTCCAGCCCTCCTTCTAGGCTGCCTACCTTCCCAGCAGGGCTTCCCTCCAAGCCCCTGCTGTTTCATCTCTGGTGACCATGCACTCTCTCTCCTCGAGCCAGCCCAGAGGTAGAGCCCCTCCCAGGTTCTCCCCTCTGGCATCTCTGGAAGTCAGAGCTCTCCTTGCTATCTCTTACTAGCCTGTCTCCAGAGTGAGTCTTCCCAGCTCTGTCTTCAGAAACCTAGGCTGACCCCAGCCATGTCCAGCTCACCTGACCCTCCTGAGCCCCATTAGCTCGGTTTCAGGCTGACCCAGCTGAGATGCCTCAGACATGATCCTCCCATCACCGTCTGCACCTCTTCAGTCGGTGCCACCTCAGGCCAGTGCTATTTTTTTTGCTCCTTAAAGGACCAGGCTCTCTCACCTAGCCTGCACTGTGACAGTGAGCTCATGGAAAGGGAGCAGATGAGGGCACGCTCTCAAAGACAAGGGATGGATCCATGGCCCAGGTTCATGATCTGGACCCTCCTCTCCTTTTCCATATCTTGAGTGCACCCCTTAAGCACCTCTGCCTCCAACTCCTATGTGGTCTGCGGAGCTTGTGTGAATTTTCAAAGTGACCTGTTGGAGAAAAAGGTTCGCCCACCCTGACCTAAGCTGTGTGAATTCATTGGGGGGGGGGGGGGAGGACTTCACAACGAGGACAAATCTCCTACAGAGACACTGCCAAACTTATTATCTAATCATATATTGTGTCCTAAGGCAGAATTTAAAGCCAGGGCTTCAGAAGTGAAAGGCTAGTAGGACTAATTTCACCAGATGCTGCTTGTCCCTGTAGAACAGCTATTCATGTAGAAAGATAATGAATGGAAGATTACTTTCTCCAGTACAGACAGTCTGTTCCTTCTAAACTATCATTAAATTGTCACAATTCTTCTGCCCTCCTCCACACCTCCAGGTTTTCTCTTTCATCACAGCAGTCGGTAGGTTTTTAGGATCTTTGCTCTTTCACTGTGGTGCAAGATTTAGCAACACCATTTCAGGAGGATAATGATGTGTGCATTTTCATGAAGCTTTTGTACTTTTAGCCTCATATGCCGAGAGGCATCTGGTGCTTTCTTTAGTGTATTCTCTTAGCTGTTTCAGGATTTGGGGACTCTGCCTGCTTATCTATCCATCAGCAGTAAAAGTATTCTGTGGAACATGGAACACTCCTTTGGAGAAGGCTGAAAAGGCCAGACTGATGTTACAGAAGTTCAAAAGACAAGGCTGCAGTCCTCAAGCCACTTACTCTAGAAAAGACCTATCAAAATTCCCTTCTAAATCAATGGGACTATTCTGGAGTAAGTGGCTTGAGGACTGCAGACAAAGAACTGGTGCAGAGGCAGCTTTGGACATAGGTGACATAGGCAACCACCTAGGACCCTGGAATCTCATATTAAAAAGGTTTTACTATTTTTAAAATGAAACACCCAGAGAGACCTGTCAGTGCTATGCCATGATGATCCCTCTCTCACACACAGAGCTATACCATGCCCCATTCACACTCATTCTTGGGGAGAGGGAGTGCATCATTCTCCCTTTCTCCCTCCTAACTACAGGGAGCTAAGGCCATTTTTAGACGAGCGTGGCGGCGCCCGCGCTTGTTTTTCAAAAGACCCAGCAGTCCGTTCTACACGTGATGCTGCCGCCGAATATGCACATGCGCAGGCGATGCGCGTCCATTTCCGGCCGTGTATGACCGGCCTCGATCACCGACCCGGTCAGTTCGCGGTCGGAAATGGATGTGCATCGCCTGCGCATGCGTGTATTCGGCAGCAGTGTCACATGTAGAACGGACTGCCGGGTCTTTTGAAAAACAAGTGCGGGCGCCACCGCGCTCATCTAAAAATGGCCTAAGACAGGAACACCCCTTCACTTAGTCACAGCCACTGCCATTGTGACTCAGCTCTGGAGAAGAAAGAGGCAAGGGGAAGTCTCAGCCAGGGCTGGTCTTACCACAGGGCAATCTGGAATGACTGTGCAGGGCCCTGCTCATTTCTCTGCCACAGTGGCCCCAGTTTTCACCAGGACAGGGTGTGGGGACTCCACTCCCTCTCAGTGGGGCTCTAAACACGACCACTTCTAGGATCCAATGGCGGGTGCCCCCAAAGGGGTGTGGTGATGGGGAAGGGGCCATCAGCAGCCTCACATTTTATCTTTGTTCAGGCCATGCAAATTCTAAGGCTGGTTCTCACCTCAGCTCATGGACAATGAGAGACGAGTTTAGACCAGCTCAGTCTCTTCCCCTCCTATCCAGCCTGGAAGGGAGTGGGAGCAGGAATGGGTGATTAAGCTCTCTCCTGGTTATTCAGATTTGCAGTTTTGTGGTACTCCTGGAACCTGAGCTGCATTTGGAACACCAGGTTGTGGCTGTGGCTAGGAGTGTCTTTGCCAGCTCCATCTGGTGAGATGGCTTCAACCTTTTCTTTCAGATGAGGAGGCCATGGTCATCCACGCCTTCATTACCTCGAGACTAGACTATTGCAATGTGCTCTACGTGGGGTTGCCCTTAAAGACTGTTTGGGAGCTGCAACGGGTACAGAATGCGGCAGCTTGCCTCTTTACAGGGATGAGTCACCAGGAGCTCTGCCATCTGCACTGGCTGCCAGTAGCATTCTGGGTCCAATTCATTTATGCTGGTGTTTAGCATAAAGCCCTAAATGGCCTTCCCCCATATGTCTGTCCATAGAGGGTTGTGGCCTCTAAGATCAGCCGAAGGTTCTCCCTGCGAAATCCATTATTGACCGAGGTCTCTTCAACCCAAGCATGCAGAAAGGTATTCTTGGTGGCTGTTCTATGGCTTTGGAACTCCCTTCCCTTAAAATTTTGCCTAAGTCTGAGCATCTCCCAGAGGCTGTGTAAGACCTATATATTCAGCCAGGCAAATAATGGGCAGGGTTAGGATCTGGTTTTTTTTTTGTATTTTATCTATGTTTTATATCATGTTGTTAGCTGCCCTGATTCTTTGCATAGAAATATAAATAAATAAATAAATAAATAAATGTTCAGCTCTAGCAGCTCTAGCTGAGCTGAGTGTGTGCAGCAGGGAGAAGTTAGTAGTGTACCCATTGATGAAATGTAAAAACCCATTTTAAAATAATGGGTGATTTCAGACATGACGATATCACAGTGAACCACGCTCAATTCCACGTGGTGGCTGTGATAGCATCACGTCTGTTGGGGAAAACAGATGTTTCCCCCCAGATATTACCACGGATGGGGATTGCATTCGACACGTGAGCAGTCGAAGCGGGGGGACCGGAGGCCGCCACATGTTGAATGCAATCCCATGCCGGGGTGAACCCCGGCGTCACGTCTGGTCGGGCGCCATGGCCCGGGATCACTGGCGGGACCCGGGGCCGTGGCGAATCTGGCCCGACGCGGCGGCCTCATTGGCCCCGTCGCCCGCCCGTCTCCCCGGAGGGTGGGTGGCAGGAGCATGGAGGGGGTGGGGCCGTGTGGCCGCACGTTGCACTGCGCGGCCCCGCCCCCTCCCAGATTCCCTGCTGGGATCCCCCCGGCATGTCTGTTGCGGCGTGACGGGGTGACCCCGGCGGGGAATGACTAGGGTGATTTCGGTACGGGGCCAATGGGCCCCGTTACGTCTGAAATCACCCATTGTCCCACAAAACCTAGGGCTAATACTGGGCTGGTGTCACAAACTGGACTTACCACTCTCATCTTGTCCCTCAAGAACTCCCCCAATGTACAGGCCTCACTGGGTGATTTCAGATGTTATGGGCGCCCGATTCACCACAGTAAATTCCCAGCGGTGGCGAACCGGCTAACCACCCCCCGTGGGCAAGAGAGGCCCCAAACAGACGTGACAGGAGTGGGACCACGGCAGGGAATCAGACCAGCTGATCACAGCCCAGGGCAGCGCAACAAACGTTACGCCGATCCCGGACCATGGTCAAAGCACCCGGAAGGTGCCAGGGCGGGTCGTCCCGGCTGCTGCTGCTGCTGTCCCTCCACCACCTCCATGTGCAGCATGACCCCCGCATCCTCCACCTGCGCCTCCTCCTCCACCTCCTCCTCCTCCTCCTGCCTTGCTCTCTTGTCCTCCGCTCTCCTCTCTTTTCCACCTCTCTCCATCCCGCCACGTCCCCCTGCTGCTGTGCACCCTTTAAATCTCCCTCCCTGACCTGTGTTGTTGCTCGTTGCCTGGCAGCGATGCTGCGTGCTTTGTCCCTGGCTGGGAATCATGTTGATTGATTCCGGCTGGTGGTTGCCGTTCAGTCATTACTTTTTTTTGTTTCCCATTGGGGATCGCTTTGACCACGCTTTCAGAGATGGTCTGGGCCGGAGCTCCAGAAGCGTGGTTATTTTTGACCCCTGGTGGGGATTGACTGTGGTGAACATCTGGTGCCCATGAAACAGACGTCCAGGGTGCTTTGCCCCACCGTGGGATTGACCGTGGTTCACTGTGGTTGACTGTGATCTCGTAACGTCTGAAAATACCCTCTGTCTCATACTTTGAAGTAAAACATCAACGCTTTATTGTTTAGTGTTACCCCAAGATTCTCCCAGGAATCAGGGTCAGGGATTTCAATAGGAAAGCTTAAGTTTCCTCACCAAAAAGTCACAATAGACAGTTATTATGACAGTTATTAAAGTACAATTTATTGTCCTGCCAAACTGACTTACACACTACTATAAAAGCACTAAGAAAGCACTATGGAAGCACGCAAAGGTTATTGATTAAATATATATATATATTCTTTAAGAATATATATCACCACACAGATATACACAGGTCCCAAAAGTTGTTCAGGGTCTGTAGGGTCCTGCTGGGGAAGATAAGGTGTCGGCTTGTGGCTATGCTGGAGGTTTGATGAAAATTAAAGTAAAAATAAAATATAGGAAAGATAAAGAAAAACATAAAACAAAAATTGTCCACAGGTTGAGAAATGGCCCTTCAACAGGCAAAGAGCATGGAAGCTCCAAAAAGGGAGGGGAAAAGACAGAGAAGCATTTGGGGGAACTCTGCCCACTGGGCTGAGTAAAAATTTGAAAAGAAACAGTCCTAAAAGAAAAGAAAAGTTTGCGACTAGGGACAAAAATACAGAGAAAAGTAAGAATTGCTCTTTTCTTAGGCAAAAAGAAAGAAACTTGCAACTGGGAACAAATAAAAATAAAAGGAAAAGTAGGAATTGCCCTTTTCCGGAGCAAAAGAGCAGAAAATCCCAACTGGGAATTAAAAATAGCTCTTAAAAGGGTGCAAAATGAGAAAAAACCCAAAAGAATGAACTTTTAGGGCAAAAAGAGAAATTAAAACAAAAATGGCTTGACAATAAGTTAATAATACACTTTTTCTGCACAGTGACACTTTTGTTCACTAAATACTGTTAATTTCTGTAATTTTCTATTCTATTTTTTGTTTTTAATACTGTTAACCCAAACAGAAATTTAATTGGAATGTTGAATTCTAAACAATTCTCCAGGAGAAAAGGGAATCTGTAAGTCTCTTTAAAGTTGGATTTACAAAGAAATAATAGAAACAACAGAAATGCAAAGAACATATATTCAAGACTAAAAATGTGCTTAATTTATTAATTTAACAAAACTTAATAAAGTCTAATAATGTAAATGAAATGTAAAAATCCATGAATTTATACAAAATGCCTTTTCAAGAATCAGTGCGTATGTTGTAAAATGGTCACTAGGGGGATCCGATGTGCTGCCAGAACGATTAACTGATGGTTTAACTTCTAAACTCTTCCAACCATGTTTACTGCACATCCAAGCCTAGTAAAGTCAAAGCAAAATAATATTCTATGGCACGTTTAGCATGTTTATTGTTAGATAAAGTTTGGGCTAGGCCATATTGTCTAACTTCACAGCGTGTCGAGGTCACTGTGAGCAGAAGAAAATGATTTATATTATCTGGGGCAAAGAAGAAAGTCATAGAGCACTAACAGAAGTCAGAATGGAAAAATTGATCTCTAACCTGGAAATGCCAAAATATTACCTGCACATGTTACCTGAACTGTAAATGCTAAAACATGACAAGTGGTTTTCCTTAATGCCCCATGATGTTTTCCTTCCTATTTGGGCACTCCCTGGGCTCCTTCCAGGTATACCAGTCACCCCCAGTTATTCTGCAAACTGGATGATCAGAAACAGTGGGTGTGCCAATTGTTTAGCACAGAGCTGTGGCTTCTCCTGCTGGACCAGTGCCCACCAAAGAAACAAGACACCCACTGCTAGGACACAAAGAACCCACCTAATGTTAAGCTCACAATATACAATGAAAAGCAAATAATTCAAAGGGCATACTTTGCACTAGGATCTGACAGAATTCAACAGAGAAAAGGCACATGGCTTTCACTCACCCACTTTTCTGGGCATACAGCCAACTGGTATGTAAACAAGATAAACCAAAGAACACTTTTAATAAACATCTTTCAGCACAGAACTAGTGTCACCAAAAACTGTCAATACTTAAACTGGCCTGTCTTTTAGCAATTCACGGGCTGAAATGGACCTACTTTTCAGGCCCATTGTTTATGACTACTACATTAGCTACAAGTTCCATAACATAAAATACTAATAATTGATGCAGCGCATATTTCCAATCCGTCACAACTGGCTTCTCTCAAGAAATCATTTTCACCTTGTGTTCCAGCAGGTTTCTATGCTTTATAAAATTAACCATCAACACTAGTGTGGACACCTTTGTCATAGGAAAACAACTGAGCCAGTTAACACTTGCTGCACAATCCATCAAATAGTCACAGGACACCAAAAATTAGGATTTGAATCAGTGACCTAGTAGCAAAAGTCTTGGTGTACCATTGTCAGCTCCTCGATCATCCAGTCAGTCCCTCTTTGTCACCTTTAGTCCTTGTGACTGGGTGGCAGATGCTTTTGTCATGCACCACCACTTGGCCTATTCGGATGTGGAATTTCCCGTGTTCTTTCCCCCTCTCTGACACTGTTTGTGGCCATGCCTGATGGGTTCCTGATTGGTCCTAGCCCTTCTTCTGAGGAGTGGTGGGAGTCACCGGTAGTCAGCATAGCATCTGTTGCTAACTCTTCAGTTTGTGCTCTAGCCTGCACCCTGTGATTCTGCTGTGTTCATCCCTCAGGTTGTATCTTTATTTGTAGTTTGTGTTTGCTCTTCCCTGTGTAGAGTGTCCTTCCTTCCTTCTCCTGTTCCCTGCTGCACATCCCCTTTCTCGTGGTTTTCCCATTCTCCCGTGTTGCATCCCTTGCTTGCTGTCTCCCTATAGTTCCTATAGTCTTTGTTTCCCTTTAATTTGGATTTCTTAGGCCCTTTTCAAATTGACTGCAGCTGAGGGGGCGGTCTGTGGGCATGCTGTTGCAGGGGCAACGGGTACACACGGGCACACATCCATTCCCCTGCATCCCCATACATGCCCCTGTACGGAGCAACCGGCTTTTTCTCTGGTTGCTCTGTGCGGGGCCATGGGTGGAGGTGGGTGGGGATGCATGTCACATGCGAATGTGCACACATGCACGTCCACCTGCTGCCACTGTACAAACAAGAGACACCCACGCATGCCCACGCAGTGGAAGTGCATGCGCATGCATGGGTGTGACTTGTTTAAAAAGGACCTGTGTGTGTGTGTGTGTGTAGGGGTGGGAAACCGGTAGAATCTGGTATCCGATAATGCCGGTATCGGGCGTACCGGCATTATCGGATTCGGCCCGGTAATCCGGACCCGGTACCGGATTTCTGGGTACCGGTTTTTTTACATTGCAGCCATTTAAAAATGGCTGCAATGTAAAAAAATTTAAAGCCCCAGCCAAAAAGTTTTTTTAAAAAAAACCCTCCCCGAGTCCAGGCTGCGCGGGTGGAAGGGGGGACACCCCCCACCCACCCTGCCCAGCCTGGCTTTTTGTTTAAAAAAAGAGTAAGCGCGACCCCGAGGCGAGGCGAGCCCACCCCCCAGCACCAGCGGCCGCGGCGTCCCCGCAGCCGCCGGTAAGTATGACCCTGACCCGATCCCGGGGGGGGGTGTTTAACACCCCCACCCCCTCCAGGGATCACCCCTACTAAAGGCTCAGTGCGCTTGCCGCTCTTACCTTTGGGAGCTCCGGCGGCGGCGGGCGGTCCGGCGGCCTCAGCGCCGGCTGTGGCTGCCGGCGTCAGGACGTTCTAGGCCTTCCGGTGAAACCCGGAAGTTCACCGGAAGGCCTACAGCGTCCTGACGCCGGCAGCCACAGCCGGCGCTGAGGCCGCCGGACCGCCCGCCGCCGCCGGAGCTCCCAAAGGTAAGAGCGGCAAGCGCACTGAGCCTTTAGTAGGGGTGATCCCTGGAGGGGGGGGGGGTGTTAAACCCCCCCCCCAGGGATCGGGTCAGGGTCATACTTACCGGCGGCTGCGGGGACGCCGCGGCCGCTGGTGCTGGGGGGGGGCCTCGCCTCGCCTCGGGGTCGCTTACTCTTTTTTTAAACAAAAAGCCAGGCTGGGCAGGGTGGGTGGGGGGTGTCCCCCCTTCCACCCGCGCAGCCTGGGAGGGGGAGGGAATTTATTTTAATTTATTTCATTGGTTTCAATGGGGACACAGCGCCCCATTGAAACCAATGCAATAAATCCGGTACCGGTATACCGGATTTAAACCGGGAATCCGGTTTTCGGGAAACCGGTAACCGGTAAATCCGGTAGCCGGTATTGGGCCCGGGGTCCCACCCCGTGTACTGCCTTCCCTGATAATGTACCTGTTTCCCTTTAGGCTTGAGCATGGGTTCCTTCTAGTCATAGTTCCTTGCTGCCTCCTCTTGTTACCCTCCATAGCTCCCCAGTTTCTCCATAATCCCTTCCTGAATGCTTGGTTCTCTTTCATAGTTGCCCTGTGCTCCTTGTTGCCTCCACTTGTTACCCTCCATAGCTTCCCAGTCTCTCCATAGTTCCTTCCAGGGTGCTTGGTTTCCATTTGTAGTTGCCCTGTATCCTTGTAGTGTCTTCCCGAGTGCCTCATTATCCTTTATAGTTTCCCTGTCTCTTCATAGAGTCTTGCTGAATGTCGTGCTCCCTGATAGAGTTTCCATGCCTCTGGTAGGTCACCTGTTTCCCTCTCCTCTCTGCTTTTCACTGTTGCTGTGTACATGGTGCTCTCTCTCTCTTAGTGCACCTGTCCCCTTGCACCGTTTGTTAATCTTGACCCTCCCTGCCTGGTATTCCCGTACTGCTGTGTGCTGTCCCCCCTCTCTGTCTTGAGTTTCCTTTTACCTTCTGCTGTTCTGCTACCCGGGAGGGGATTCTATCCCTTGCTGTACATCGAGGTATTATATCTATGGTGATCTATGACTGTTGCCTCTGAGCTTGGCCAATTTTAGATCTGGAGGGAACATTTAATCTGTTGCCCTGGACTCACTACCCTAACTATTGTCTGTGAGGTGGGTTTGGGGGCTAGGTGTGTGTCTTCTGTACTAAATTCCCCTTCCCTCCATGAAGTGGAGCTTTCCCCATAGGTCCCTGACACCATCCCCTTCTATTTCTTCATAATCTCTATTGCTCTCCTACTCCTTCAGATAACATCTGAAGTAGGCTGAAAAAGGAGGAAGTCACTTTTTGCCGTACCCACTGATATAGAGGAATTGTGGGGAAACATTGCTTACCCAAGTAAGGAAGAGGAGACGGCACATTTTACCGTATGTTTTTATTTACATTTACATTCATTTTGTGGCACAGAGAGGCAGTAAAAGCCACCAGATCTGGCAGAGAAGGTGGGGGACTGCACAAGGCTCCTTTCCAGGAGAGGGAGATGCGCTACGGAACCCTTCGTCATCCAATGTGCATAGGGATCTGGTGGACCCCTTACCATGTGTTTATCATAGGAATGTGGGGATCTAGTTCAAATAAACGCCAACTTCTGCTTATCCCAAGTCTCACAGAGGAAACAGTAAATGTATATCGACCTCATCTACTATAGCCACTGTTCCTACTTCACTCCTTGACACCCTTCTCCTTGGATGGACCTCCTGGCTTTGACTTCTGCATTGGCTTCAGATCTAAGCTGGCTTACCCCTTGGAACACAGTTCATGTGCTCTCCTGGCTATAGAGTCAGGCACTGACTCGGGAGGACCCTGGCATGCCTGCTTCCTCAGTACAATGCCTGCCCTTGGACTGACCTCCTGGCTATAGAAAGCTGGCTTTAGAATTTGCAGGACCTGGGTTGAAGACAAAATGCAGGGCCCCTGATCGCACCCCCTTACCTTGGGGGCAACCTCTGTGGGGCTCTAGCAGTGCCAGTGGTTGTGTTTGAGGCCCTGTTAGGGGCCTCGTCCTTCCCTGGTGAAATCAGGGGTTACTGTGGGGCTCCTGGAAGTAGAGAAAATATTCAGGCCTGGGGCAGTCACCCCAGGTCACCCTGTGGAAAGGCCGGCCCTGGCTATAGACCCCTGCCATGACTCTGAAATCTGACTTGCCTGCCTCCTTGGTATGACACCTGCATCCCAGACTGACCTACCAGCTATTGACTCCTGCATTATTTCCAGACCTGGGCTTGCTCAATCCTTGGGCCCTGATCCTGCAAGACCACACCATCCTCAGGCTGCCCACACCTGGACTGACCTAACACTTGGTCTGTGTTCTTTTCCCATCTCCCTCACTTTGGAGCACTGGAAGCTGCAAACAGGTGGTGGCTTTCACTTTTGTTTGTAGTCAGTTTTCTTTTTTCGTGCATTACAAAGCTGCACTGCATGCTTTGCAAAGACAGTCAAAACTCATTTAAATAAAATCAAAAGATGTTCCGAGTGGGATGTTTAAAAAGAAAACTTCCCCAAAATTTTTCTGTTGTTCTTGGGTCTGGAATTTCTTGGTTTTATAAAACCTAAAATGTAGATCTCTGCCTGCCTTAACGTATCTTTTAAAAGTACCAGCAAAAAGGCCCAGCTGTTAATAGTTGACTGAATCCTGCTTTGTATTAAATAGGTGTAAATAAAATATTTCTCTTTAGCCTGAATTTACACAGCGCATCTACCCGTGCAAAGAGTGTGCTGAAGTAAAAACTTGTTCATTCTGGCTCCTAAATTCAGGTTAATACCTTCCAGTAACTGAAAATTTGCTGTGTCTCAGTCCAGCTTTCCCACTAAATACATCTTCCGACTGATTTTCCAAATGCAGAGCCAGAGGATACGCTTTTTAATATAACACTGTTGCCTAACAGGAGCTCGGCCACCTGACCTATGTGAGTTTCAGGCTATTATAAAATTGTTTCCTGAATCTCTGCTGTGCGTACCAAAGCTGCCTTGATGTGAAGGAAACGGTGGGATAAAGACCCAAGAAGCAGTGCTGGGCTTGATCTAAAATTAATTATGTCAGGTGGTGCCTGGAGCGGTGTCTCTCTCAGGTCCGTTGGCTGCTCTCTGCATGTTGCTAAGGGAAAGCGCTGGAGAGACCTGCAGGTAGGAGGTGAAGTTTACACTGGATTTCTTTTCCTCTTTCTTTCTTTATTAGTTCAGCATGGATTTTTGCATTCTGCCTTGCAGCTAGCCTTGACCTTTTTATCACTCAGCTGGTCCCCACCACGTGGGTGGCAACTCTCCGGCCACTCTGAGTCCTCGGCATTAAATTACAGTAATGCTGCTTCCCTTAGAATCCAAAGAATAAAGGTAAGGCTGACAATAAGAGTGGAATCGTGGACAGAGTGAGTTGCAACTGAGAATGTGAGATTTTCACTTTTAAAAATAAAAAGCAAGTAAAAATAATGAATGTCATAATGCTGTGGGATTGTCACAGCAGGAGCAGTTTTAGGATACATATTGTCCCTCCCTATAGAACACCTGTTCTTTGGAATACCGTCAGTCCTAGGACCACAGGAAACTAATGTAGAGAGGAGAACCCCACAGCTCTGTCCAAGGGTTTTAGGGAATAGAGAATAATTTGTTCCTCCATTTTGTGTAACTAAATCTGTGCTTCCTTTGCATATGTGCCATAAGTGCATTATGAACTATTAATGATGTATTCTTATTTAAGATAAAACTAGATGGTTTGGTAGATCTAGGACTACGAAACAGCCAATACATGGTGGTACAGCAAACCAGGGATCCTCTGAGGCTACCAACTTTGTAACAGGGTCACATGGAGTTGCAGGATTCAAAAGGAGGGATGGATCAAAAAAGGCAATAAACTCTTGAGCAGGAATAGGTTGCTAGTCTCTCTGACTAGCTACAAGTAGGTGGCCTTTTGCAGAAATTGCCACTTATCTTTTTTCCCAGTCCAGAAAGAATGAAACCTGAGCTACCCAGCAGAATATCCTGGGCATACCATACCCCGAGGCATACTCAAGCCTCACGGTGTTAGCATAAGGTGACACAATAATACTTATACTGCATTTATAGATTAAATAGCTATGGAGACCTGACTGAGAAAACTAAAACTGGGAGGGGAGTTAAGCAGGGTTGCATTTTAGCTCCAACACTCTTTAATATCTACCTAAATGATATGGTGGAAGAGTTTTCATCAATGTCCTTTCACGCCCCCCCAGATAAGTGATACTAGTATTGCTTGCCTTCTGTACGCCGATGATGCAGTGTTACTCTCACGCTCCCAGGTGGGTTTGAGACGCCTCTCGGAGACATTTGGGAAATATTGCCGGGAACATTTGTTGGAAACTAACCATGATAAGACCAAGGTGTTGGTCTTTTCCCATAAGAAACTGAGGCATAAATGGTTTGTACCGGAAGGAAATTAAACAAGTCCAGGTATTTAGATATCTGGGACTTTTATTTCAAGCAAATGGTGGCTGGAGTACGCAATTTTAGGCAACACAAGATAAGGCTAAACGACTAAATAAAGCCTTAATATCCTTCTTCAAGTCATGGGACGGCTATTTGATCACTCCGGCAATTAAAATCTTCACTTGTAAATGTACACCTCAGATGCTACATGGAGCGCATTTCTGGGCATTAGGTAAAATAAAAAACTTGGAAAAACTCCAATCAAGTTTTATTATGTCTCTATTATCCACCTCGGCAGGGGCAAATTATTTGGCTCTTTGTATTGAACGTAGACTAGTACCTTTATATGAGAGGGTTTGGTCAGGAGCAATAAAGTATTGGTTGCGACTTTTCTTTAAAATTGCTGCACCAATGTCCCAATTAGTGATTGAGGATAAGATCTCAAGTTTGTGGGTCAAGTCTATTGTGAGCCAAATAAATCGTCTGGGCTTGAACCCATAAATTCTTGCTCCTCTGGGATACAAAGGGGCAAAAAAGTTGCTAGCACAAAGGCTGACCGGTAATATCTGGCAGGAAACAAGATCTGCAATTGGGGAAAGCTGGGCTTTGGGCTTGTACCCTCTGATTGCCAATAAAAATCATTCCCCCATGCCCTATTTAGATAATGGCCTGACCTCAAAGAGTAGGAGATTATTTCTATTGGTTAGATTAAATTCTTTTCCATCTGTTTTAGTTGAGGATAGATATAAAGGTGTCCCATTGGCAGAACGCCTATGTCAGTGCAATCTAAAACAAGTTGATACACTGGAACATAGTCTATTAGAATGTTCTTTTTTTACTGAGATACGTATAAGATCTATTTTGCCTTTGATTGCTCCTTTCACGGGAAGACCCTCTGAGTTTTATGTAAGCCTCCTGTTGGGTGACCATTCAACTGCAGTCACAGGGAAAGTGGCTCAATATTTGTGGCTGGTTTATACTCTGAAACTGAAGATGAAAGCACAGACATAGTAAGTAAGTAAATATATACATCTGGAACGGTAATGTTTATGTAGGGTCTAGGGAGAGACTAGACTGGCTAACCAAGCTTCTGTTATATTTGTATTTATGTTATACTTGTTTTTATTCATTTTGTATAATTTTATAAGTTTATATGTGGTTTTGCAACAGCCATACAGGCTAAGCAATAAAGTTATTATTATTATTATTATACCTGCATTGTAACAGGGTCTATGCCCCTGGAGTAAGTACTCTCCCAGATCCAACCCTCAAGAACCCAGACGGGATCCTCATTTCAAGATGCCTTTATTTATACATAGTGTTCAATCCTTAACCATATACAAACATAAAAAGGCCATAGACCTTTACTCAGGCTCTTTGGTTGCCTCTACTATAGGCCCCTACCTGGCCAAATACAATCCCTCCTGTAGCCAGGTTATCCAAGCCCTAAAGTCTCTGCAGTGTCTTTCAGGTTGTGGTGGGTGAAGTCCTGAAGCACAGTTCCACAAAGCAGCCCCAGGCTGCTGGGCTGGCTTAATCCTGTGAGGCAGAGTCCCTCTCCAGCTACTGCATCTTTGAAGATCCCTTCTAACTGTGCTCCAGCTCAGCAGGGGTGTTTTTAGGTCCTAAAAAGGTCAGGGGCTTGTGCCCAAGCTACTTAAAGTACTCCTGTAGGGGCATTGCCTGGGGGGCACTGCCCGACTCGTATGCATATGAATTAACTTTAAAGGCGCTTTTGCCCTTCTTCAAAATGGAGGTTGTCTGTGCTCACTAGGGGTGGGACCCCGGGCCCATTACCGGTTACCGGATTTACCGGTTACCGGTTTCACGAAAACTGGATTCCCGGATTAAATCTGGTATACCGGTACCGGATTTAATCCATTGGTTTCAATGGGGCGCTGTGTCCCCATTGAAAGCAATGGAATAAATTCCTCCCCCTCCCCCTCCCAGGCTGCGCGGGTGGAAGGGGGGACACCCCCCACCCACCCTGCCCAGCCTGGCTTTTTGTTGTAAAAAAGAACAGAGTGAGACCCCGAGGCGAGCCCCCCCCCAGCACCAGCGGCCGCGGCGTCCCCGCAGCCGCGGGTAAGTATGACCCGATCCCTGGGGGGGGTGGGGGTGTTTAACACCCCCACCCCCCCCAGGGATCACCCCTACAGCGCGCTTGCCGCTTACCTTGGGGAGCTCCGGCGGCGGCGGGCGGCCCGGCGGCTTCAGCGCCGGCTGTGGCTGCCGGCGTCAGGACGCTGTAGGCCTTCCGGTGCACTTCCGGGTTTCACCGGAAGGCCTAGAACGTCCTGAAGCCGGCAGCCACAGCCGGCGCTGAAGCCGCCGGGCCGCCCGCCGCCGCCGGAGCTCCCCAAGGTAAGCGGCAAGCGCGCTGTAGGGGTGATCCCTGGGGGGGGTGGGGGTGTTAAACACCCCCACCCCCCCCAGGGATCGGGTCATACTTACCTGCGGCTGCGGGGACGCCGCGGCCGCTGGTGCTGGGGGGGGGGCTCGCCTCGGGGTCTCACTCTGTTGCTGTTCTATCTTTTTTACAACAAAAAGCCAGGCTGGGCAGGGTGGGTGGGGGGTGTCCCCCCTTCCACCCGCGCAGCCTGGACTCGGGGAGGTTTTTTTTTCTTTTAAACAGTTTGGCTGGGGCTTTAATTTTTTTTACATTGCAGCCATTTAAAAATGGCTGCAATGCAAAAAAACCGGTACACTGAAATCCGGTACCGGGGGCCGGATTACCGGGCCGAATCCGATAATGCCGGTACGCCCGATACCGGCATTATCGGATACCGGATTCTACCGGTTTCCCACCCCTAGTGCTCACTGCATCCTCAATGATGGTTTACAACTGGGTGTTTCTCACAGTTCCAGCTACAAGCATTCCACAAGTAGAAAGCAGGTAATAAAGCGCGTGCAGAGCACTAAGTTCCAAATGGCCAAGTCACAATCAAACACACGACACCCCAAAAGGCAGCCTATTAAGCACATTATGCCATGCAAAGAGACATTCTCCTAGATATATAACTGGTTCATTTGTGCCCCCGGGGCAGCGTGAATTAATTATATGGGGGGGGGGCACAAATGAATTGGTTATGGGGTGCAGGTTTAAAGACAGTATTCCTGTTAGCAATAACTTCATTAAGAAGAGTTAGTAAAATAGCAGCCATAATAATCTCAGAACCATATTTATAGATTTTCCAAGATAGAATAGATATTGCTTTACATCCTAAATTCCTACTTAAGATAGTATAAGTAAGACAGTTGTGAGAATTTGACCCTTTCTACATGGGCCTCTCCCACCCATGAACATGCAGATGTCTGTGTGCTTATGGGTGAGGGAGCCCCATGTGAACGATACGGTACACGTGCCCATGGTGAGTGGGGGTGCATGCACGCCTGCCTAACACACATCCTCACTCACCCCCCACTTGTCCCCACGCATAGAGCAACCGGGGGAAATGGCGGTTACTCCGTGGGTGTGGATGAGTGGGGGGTGAGTGGAGATGCGTGTGAGACCATGTGCATGCCCTGCCCATGCACCGGCATGCCCACAGATGCACCACCCGGTGGAGCCATGTAAAAACGGCCTGTGAGGAGCCACTCAAAGAAGAACAGAAGGTTACTACCTTGTAAACAAGGTTCTTTGAGATAGCGCCTAACATGCTCACAACACCTACCCTTCCAGTCCCACATGGAATTTTTTTCTTATATTCCTAGAAAGGGTTGGAAGGAACTGTCATTCTGAGGGGGAGAGTGCTTTTTATACTAGAGGAGCTCGAGACCACCACTTGGTCTATTATTTGAATAGGGTGAGTGTGCACAACCCAGTTGTGAGAATGTTGGGATTTATCTCGAAGAACCTTCTATACAAGGTAACAACCTTCTGATCACTCACATGGGAAGGAGTTGTTTGTAAACAAACAGCCTTATCTCCCAGCCTGATCGGTGTCCCTGTCTCCCACTGCTGCTCCTGCTGCAGAGCTACTAGGAGACAGAGGCAGGTGAGGGATGGGAACCAGGGCCAGGGAGGAGAGGCAGAAGAACTTATTGGGGGAGCAGTTGGCTGCAGACTGCCTCCCAGCCAGACAAGTGAGGGGTCCCAGCTGGCTGCGGGGCCATGTGTAGCCGTACATGTGGCACATGCCTGGGGCCGGCCCTGGAGGAGATCTGGCTCTTCTGGGGTCTCCCTTCCACCCCAGCTGCTCCCCCCCCCAATGGATCACAATGATGGCAGGAGGGCAGTCCAGGTAGCTGGCTGCACTTGGGGAGAGAGTAGGGAAGTATCAGCCCCCCCACCCCAATAGCCTGCCCCCCAGCACCTACCTGCCTGGCCCAGGATTTGGAACAGTTGGGTTCTATTCCTCTGGAGGATTCCTTCACAGACTCCTCAGTCCTAGAAATGTGCAGGGCTGCAGGAGGGATCAATCTGGAGCTGGCTGCTGATTCTTTCTCTGCTGCTACAGGCAGGCTGCTTGCCTGCACAATGGGACTGGTCACTGGGTCAACAAGCGCCACAGGGAGTGAGTGTCCAGTCACTCTCAGACCCAATAGCTGCTCTTTGTGACTCCGCAGAGACTCTGCAGAGACTCTGCTCCTTATGTGCTGCAGCCAGTCGCACAACTATGGCTGCTTTGCTCACCTTCATGCACGTGCCTTTTCTCCCCGTAAAGCATAGACTCAAGCAGCACCAGCTTACCACGTGGTGCTGCTGGAGCAGGGATCAGCTGGGGGAGTCACACACACACGCTGGGCAGCTAGAGAGGCTGGGCGTGGCGGGCACCTGATACATGTGCAGTAAGTAACTATTGAAATTGACTAGCCTAAAGTTTCAATACTGCACAGCCTGCCTGCGATCCGGGGCTCCAGGGAAAAGATCCGGGGCTCCAGCCCGGTCAGTCCACCTGTAGTGACACCTCTGCAGCTCAGGCCTTTGGCTTCTGAGCTAGTTTTCACCATGCCCAGCTGGCCCTAGTAATCAGCCCCTTAGCTGCCCAAGCTACAAAGGTGTTATATCTGTTTCCCTTTTAGGCGCTGTCCTCCTTTCTCCACAGCGCCTATGGGCCACATTAGTGCCCAGGGGCGGATTGGCCATGAAACCCACCAGGAAGATCCCCGGTGGGCCGGGCCGGCAGGGAGGGCCGGTCCCGCTGCAGTTTGGTTTTTTGTATTTTTTTTTAAAAAAGAATTTCCCCCGTTTAAAAAAAAAAAAATTCCCTGGGGGGTACCTGGGGGGCGCACGCCCCCCATCCCCCTCCCCTGGCCAGGCCCCAGTTACTTACCAGTCTCTCTCTCCTTAGGTCCAGAGGGGCTGAGTCTGAGACTACAACTCCCAGCAGCCCCAGGGACAGGTGGATAGAAAGTGGCAGGGAGGGGCTGCTGATTGGAGTTGTAGTGCTGTGCCCCCGTCTCTCTACCTCTGCCAGCCGGAAGTTGGTTAGCAACTTTCAGGAGAGGCTCTCTCACCACCTGCACTGCACGCTGTGCCTTCAGAGTGCACAACGCAGGTGAGAGAAGGGGATTTCTCTGCAGCTGAGGGGCGCAGAGTGGAGCAGCGAGTAGTAGCAGCAGCAGCAGCAGAGGAGGAGGAGGAGGAGAAGTGGGTCGAGCAATGGTGGAGTGGTCAGACTCGACGGGCTTGGTCGGTGCCAGGGGGGTAAGGCTGGGTGGTGGTGGTGAGCCGTGGCTGGCAGGGGGGTGGGGTGGTTAGACTAGCGGTGTGGGTGCCTCTGATTGCCCTCGTGGGTGGGGGCTTGGGCCGCCTGGATGGGGAGGG
>QEPC01007467.1:119267-136120 GCA_003113815.1 Sphenodon punctatus
GGAGTAGAGAGATAGAGTTGAGTGTCATCAGCATAGAGGTGGTATTGGAAGCCATGGGAGGCAATGAGTTTGCCTAAGGATGAGGTATAGATCGAGAAGAGGAGAGGGCCAAGAACAGAGCCTTGAGGAACACCAACTGAGAGGGGGAAGGAGGAGGAGGCAGAGTTGTGCCTGCTATTGAGTGAGCCTCTAGAGTTGGGTGCACCTGCATGCTTTAGGTGGGTGCTCTCACTCTTAAAGGGCCAGGCTGTCCTCACCAGCCTGCTCTGCTACATACATGACTTACGGTGAGCTGCATCTCATGTTGATGATTAACATGGAGGGGAATTTATTTTGTGGGCAGAATTTGGCATCTTATTTTTTTCAGTTCAACCATCAGGTGTCTGGCAAGGGAGAAGGGTGGGTGGGGGAGGGGAGGTGTGTGTGTGGGTTTCTTTCTTCTCATTTTTATGATATGATGTTTTAATATGTTTTATTGTATTTTATTTATCGTTGCTGTTAGCCACCCCGGGCTGCCTGTGGCAGGAGGGACGGGGTATACATTTTAAAAATAAAATAAACCTCTGGCTAACTTGCTGATCCTTTTAGTCATGTTTCTCTACACTATTAACGTTTAACGTAAGACCTTAAAAAGAAATTGCTGGAAAATAACATGGGCTGGCATTGGGAAGACAGACATGAGTAGAAATTTGAGCACTTTGAAAGAAAGTGCTCACAAAGCTATCAGGTTTTAAATGTTATGACCTACCTGAGTCAAAGGGCATTTTCTGTAGCCATATCTTCGAAAAGCCAAGGTCTGTGCCGTATGCAGGGAGAGCAATCAATTGCATTGACAGCAACTTCTCTATTGCACAGAACAAGTCAGAAACAAACTATTCTTAAGCTAAAAAGGAGATACTAGCAATTTTGTTTCTATTTGTTGGCTTAGCAGACAACCTGTAACGTAGAGACAATGGGAGCTGAGTCCTTGACTTCAGTGGATGGAGGATTACACCTTGTATATAGAAAAGAGGGAGGAGGGAGGGAGAGACATCCAGACACAGGAAAGAAAATGCATGTATTGGTACAAATGATTCGAAAGCTTTTAAAAACTCTTGGTTTTAGCACCATGTAGAATGAGACTGCAGAGATATGACTTCTGTGTAGAATATAAATCAGGTAAGGAATATGGATATCCTGAACAGAGCAGTAAACAAATCAATACTACCTGAATGTGATACTGATGAGTATGAAATTTGTGTAGTGAGGCATATTCCCATTATTACTTCAAAGTTACTAGAATTTCAAATTGAACCACAGAGGCCCCATCTCGCATAAAGTGAAACGAATTGTTTTACAAGGATGCACTTGAGCCAGAGTTAGACCCCACACTGAAACCCTATTACCCATTTAATTAAAAAATTAGTGAAAAGGGCTCTTGCTAAAAGTAGAGAAACCAGTGGTTCCTGCAGCACTGAGAAAGGGATGCTTTGTTATGTACTGGTCAGCTATCCAGGAATTGAAAATAATATTTAAAAATGTTTGTAATAGCAATGGTTACTAATTACTACCCTAATTCTCTTTTGGACACAATGGGTGTTTTTACACACACATTTCTCCTGCATGTTTGCTGTTACGTCCTGAACTTCCTGTGTGTCTAAATCACTCACCCAGATCTTAAACATCTGACTCTTTGAACTTCTGCATAGAACATCTCCCAGAACTTTTGTGTGTAAAAAGTTCTCCTGGTAAACTGCTTTGCTCCAGGCAGCTTTGGTCACTTGGTTTCCATGGCAGCCTGTCACACCTACAGCTGTGGCTACTTTAGGCTGCCTCAGGGCAGTGTTTGTGTGAAGAATGCATCCAGGAACTGCCTCAGGGCAGTGCGTGTGTGAAAAATGTATCCGGAACTTACTTGTGGACTTGTAAATCCAGAAGACTGAAAAATCCAGAACTTTAAGGTGTGTGTAAATGCCCAATGGTAAGTGTAGGCAGCTCATGCTTTACAAAGTAGGGAAATTGCTTTGATTGCCACCTGTGTGAGAGAAGCAGACTTACCTCTTTACATCTGGATTCTCTCATATGTATTGCAAACACATTTACTACAAGCTTTAATTTTTATTTTTAAATGATTGGTTACATGACAGGCTTATGTCCTTTAGAGCGAAGGTGGACAGCTTTCATGATTCTTTTGTGAGTCATGATTTCACAGGCTTCCTAAACCCAACAGCTGCAAGGCTTATAACCGTGAGACTCCTGACTTTCATGTATATCTAGGACTGAAATTCTAGGTAAGCCTCTCTCTTAGAACGTAGAAAATCTTTCCTCGGCTGGTTGTGTAAAAAGGGTGTTGGAAAGCCGCATTCCACTTTGGCACTATGGCATAACGTTCAGTTTTGCACAAGTAAATATGTATGAGTTGAATTAAAATTCCCATGGTCTGTTGGGACAGATAAAGAGATTCATTTAACTTTGGTTTGAGGGTCTTGTCATTTCCTACTAGAAGAAATTCTTGAGCTGAGAATGAAGTGAATACAGCTAGTGGAAATATTGTATGGGTTTTGTAGCCTCCCAGGTTCTGAAAGGTTTTTTATGTGGCCACAAGCATCAAGGCTGGTGAGATGAGAGAAATGACCTTGATTTAAAACCTTTGGCTTTCAATCTGCTTGCATCTGAAAACACTTCTCCACTACCACTTTCACACAAGTGTCTTTTAAAAAAGCCAAGTTATTTATTTATTTACTCCAACATTTATTCTGCCTTTTGTAGTATCTTTATAATAAGACCATGATCTTCAGTTTATTAGAGTCATAGAACTGAAGAATTAGAAGAATTAGAAAATTCCTTAAGAATCATCTAGATCAACCCCGTACTAGATACTCTCGACCTAAAGCATTCCTGCAAGAGGCCTGTCTGGTCTCTTCTTGCAAACCTCAAAAGAAAGAGATTATATTGTTGTTATTATTATTATTTATAGTGCCAGCAATGTGCCTAGCAGGCACAGAACAATCATTAATTTAGAGACGGGCCCCTTACAATCTAGGGTGGACAAGGGAGAGGGCAATGTGGGGAGAGACCGGTTACATTCATGAAGTTGAGTAGTCTCAGGTGCATGGGCTTAGCTTAGTTACAGAGAAGGGAAGCCTGAATGATAGGACAATAGAAAGAGCATCAGTGAGCAGTCTATGGGAATGAGAGATTTTTTTAGAAGGGATTGGGATGGAGGAAGCAGCAGTACATATGTGTGCAGGGCAAAAATTCCTGACAAAGGGGACTGCATGGTAGAAGGAGAAACTCTGAGGCAGGAGAACTGAAGTTCCCAGGTGGAAATGTAGCAGGGAATACTTAATTTGTAAAAAAAAATAATGAAGTGCCAGGATCCAAGCCTGCCCCACAAGCCATGTCTACCATTCCAGAGCTTGTCAGAGCAGAGGAATGAACTCTGTTCTCCAACTAACCCAACCACTGGATTAATCTGCCTTGCTACAGCTGAACATAAAACAGGAGCTTTTGTGATTTAATCTACATGATGACCATTACAATGGGGAAGGGCAGGGCAATCTTTGATGAAAGCCAAATCCATCAAGTCCCCCCCACACACACACACACACTTTCATTTCCAGCCCAGAAATGGCTAATATTGGCCTTTTTCTGGTCTTTCACATTTTGGAGTACACACTCCAACTGGGAACACTTCTCAGGGCTCAGCCCTGCCTTGAATTTAATCCTGGCCAGCATCCCCACCCTTGCAAGTTAAGCCCTGGTAACAAGAGATGAGGGAAGAAAGACAAGGAGGAGCAAAGCCCTGAAGTGCCTTCAAGGTGAAGTCAAGGAGTTTGTGGTGGATGTGAAGAAAGAGAGGGAGCAGAGAAGGGGTTGAACATGATCAAAGTGGCAGGTGAGGTGGGTGACCTTGAGGGTTGAGTGTTGACTAGAAATAAGACACTCAAGGTGAGAGCAGGGAAAGTCAGTGAGAAGGAAGCTGCGGTAGTCATAAGTCAAGGTAAGAGATGACAAGAGTATGGACTAGAACTTTGGCAATGGAAGCAGGAAGGAAGGGCTAGATTTTACCAGTGTTATCAGAAAGAAGTGATGGCCCTCAGCAACAGAATGAATCTGAGGTGCAAAGCTGAGGGAGAAGTCAAAGACGAATCCCACTCTGTGACACCATCAATGGAAATAGAGAGGGAAGAGGGTGGGGAAGGCTTATGAGAGAAGATGAGGAGTTCAGTCTTGGACATATTAAGCTTGAGCTGGCATTGAGACATCAAAGTGGAGATGAAGGAGAGACCATTGGTGATGCAAGACTGTGTGGAAGGGGAAAGTGTGGAATTTCATAATCTTCCTAGGTAACTTGTTCCAAAGTTGGAAGATGTTTCCTAAATATTTAATCTAAACCTAAATTTCTCTAATTTTCTTGCAGCTAAGTTAAAGGCAGAACCACTCTCCATTATAAACTGTGGACTGCTGAAGCCCCACTTTTGTGGAAACCACTTGAGCTACAGTTGTGGAAAAAAATTTCCATAGCTTATATTTGTGAGGATTGTCATATGTGCAAAGTTTGAAGAAGATCCAGCCAGAATATCAAAGGTTATAACTGTTTAAAAGTGAATTGGTTGTGGTCAAAATGCAGTCCCAACTACTTTTAATCATCGATCTCTTCCCCTCCCTCCCCCCACCCCCAATGAGTTGAGCCCCCAGATTTCACAGTCTTGGGGTGTGAGATCTAGATCAAGTGCTGGTGTAGTGTGATAATAATTGGTGTGGCCAAAAATGAGTTATAAAATCAGTTCTGCTGGCTGGCACACATGCAGTTGAGCAGTCCCTGACCACCATTTGTGGTGTTAGAAAAAACAGCATAAGGAAAGTTATGTGAGTCTGCTTTTTAAAATCACGTAACTTTATCAGGAGCCAGCTCTGTCACAAAGACTTTAAGCTCTAGTCAGTTTCATGTCAATTACCTCTTGCCTAGGGCTGCTTTTACACAAGCGGGTCACCGTGACGTGACCTGCTTTTGCGAAATTTCAAAATCCCGCAAGGCGGGATTAGATGAGATGGAAGTCTGGGATCACACGCATTGAAGGCGGTCGCACATTGTTTGCAGACCACAAATTAAATACCTCACAATCGAGGTATTTAATTTGCGGTCTGCAAACAATGCGCGACCGCCTTCAATGCGCATGATCCCGGACTTCCGTCTCATCTAACCTTGCCTTGTGGGATTTTGAAATATCGCTCAAGCAGGTCATGCTATGGTGACCCACTCATGTAAAAGCACCCTAAGAAGTCTCTGAAAGAGGCAGTTCTAGTCGGTTTCATATCAATTACCCTCTTGTCTCACAGGCCACTGGCAAGAGGGTAAAAGTTATCCAAAAAAGTTCAGCCATTGCTTCAGAATACTACACCACCCAAACAAAATGCAGCGATCTCTTTAAATGTTTGCTGTAAGAGGAATTGAAATGGACCAAGGAGGGACAGCAAAGCTTCCTTCCCACCTTCCCCCCCCCCCAAAAAAAGTTGCATGACTTTTATTCATTCACTCCTTGGGGAGGATTTTGAGTAATCCATAACTCTTCCCCCCGAATGAGTTGAGCCCCCAGACGTCACAGCCTTGGAGTAACAAAAGATGAGTTATTAAACATTAAAAAAATCAGTTCTGCTGGCTGGTGCATGCGCAGTGGTGTGGAAAGTTGTGTGACTTTTATTCATTCACTCCATATGGAAAGTTACGCAACTTTTATTCCTGGCATGGCAACTCCCCATGAAACTGAGTCAGCCTGAAACTGTCCCCCCCACTCCAAGCTGCTCCTTTGGATGTCGGCAACCTCAGCTGCGCCTGGGTACTGGAGTGACTGCTTGGGGAAAGGCTAGTTGCTGTGAGGAGCTGCCTGCCATGGAGGAGGTGGAGGAGGTGCAGGGTGAGGAGGTGGCGGCAGCAGCAGCTTCGTTGTGAAGATGGCTCTAGTGAGAGGGAGCCAGCGGGGGCCCCCAAAGCCTCAGGAAGATTCTTGAATGCTGTGTGCTTTGTGTTATGACTTAATTGTTTATTAGTATCTTCATGTCTGTACAAAAGGGTAACACAGATCTACTAAGAAAAGGGTGTGGACGCTCCCTTTGAACTCTGTTTCCAGTAGGTTTTATTATTTGTGATGCTGAAGAAAGGTAGGTGTGTATCCTTCAAGGGAGGAACAGACTAAACAGATCTAAAGACACCAGTGTTCAATGCAGCTTGTGACGGCAAGCTGCGGCTCCTCACCAAGTTGCTGGCAAGCAAAACTAAAGAAGACATGGCTTTGCTAATGTCAGAAAAAAACAATGGTGCCCCTCCACTTCTCATGGTAGCCCGTTATGGGCATCTTGACATGGTGGAATATCTGCTGGAACATTGCTGTGTTTTGATAGAAGTTGGTGGCTCGGTGAATTTTGATTGCGAGTCCATTGAGGGAGTTCCTCCACTATGGGTAGCTTCTGCTGCTGGTCATTTTAAGGTGTTTCAGTCTTTATTGAATCACAGAGCATCTGTCAACACTACTTTTGACAAACAACTCAACCCTGCTTAGGGCTGCTTGTTTTGATGGCCACCTGGAAATAGTAAGGTATCTTGTGGATCCCCACAAGCCCTGCTTCACCTCCCCTGCAGCTTCCCCAGCCTGAGACTGACCCCCCAAGCCCCGCTTCTCCTCCCATTCCCCCCCACAACTTCCCAAGTCTTGCTCCCACTTGTCATTCAAAGCAAGCTTTTCAAATAACATCTGCAAACTTACCACATGGTTTAAAGCAGGGATGGGGAACCTTTTGCCCTGCCGGGGGCCAGATCCATGCCCTCAGAGGGCAAGGTCATTCATGTGATTTGGCTTAAACATCCCTAAGTAGTTTTCAAAATCCCAGGGTATGTAACAATTGAATCCAGAATTCCCAGATCCGGGAACTCCCCCCCTCCCCCCAACCCCCCCCAAATTATCTAAAACAAAAAATCCTAAAGGTTTAAAAAAACATTAAAGGCAGAACCCTTTCCAAAACAAAAAATGTTTCCTTTTCAAAACTATTTCACAAAATACATTTTCCTCTAACTCCAAAAAACATGAAAAGTAATTACAATTACAATTTAAAAAACATTTAACAACAACAAAAATTAAATGCCAAAAACCGTGGAAATTATTTCCGGATTTTCTATCTATATTCCATAATTTACCATCAACATTCACAGAAGATGTGTACTTAATTTATTACCATACATACTTACTCTTTACCACTACCTAAACTTAGCACATTATTTCTTGACACTTATTTATTATAAGTTTCTTACAAACATTTTTCAAACTGCCTTAACTCTGTCCTTTACATGTTTAGAAATTGTATACACTTTATACAATGAAATGTTGACTCTCAGTGCAGACAACTTTATACAATCAGTTGTATACAATGCAATTCTGTGCAAAAGGACAGAATTAAGGCAGTTTGAAAAAATGTTTTTAGGTGACTTATGATAATAAATGTCCTGTAAAAAAATAATGTGATAAGTTTAGTTAGTGGTAAATAGTAATGAGTAAGTATGTATGGTAATTAAGTATGCATCTTCTTCTGTGAATGTTGATGGTAAATTATGGAATATAGATAGAAAATCTGCAAATAATTTCCATGGTTTTTGGCATTTAACTTTTGTTATGTATATTAAATGGGGTTTTTTAATTGGAACTGTAATTAATTTTCATGTTTTTTGGAGTTTGTTAGAGGAAAATGTATTTTGTGAAATAGTTTTTAAAAGGAAATTTTTTTGTTTGGAAAATGGTTCTGCCTTTAACGTTTTTTTGAAACCTTTAGAATTTTTTGTCTTAGATAATTTTTTGTGTGTTTTGCCCTCACAAAAGGCCTGACGGAACAGCCACATCTTGCATTTTCATTGAAAGTAAGAGGTCCCAAGTGAATCAGGCCTCTACTGGAAGGGAGTTCCACAGCCTAAGTGTGGCCACCGAGAATGCCCTCTCCAGAGTTGCTTCTCAGGATACCCAGTGGACCTCCAGAAGGATGCCCCCGGCAGACTGCAGGGGCTGCTCCAGGGCCCGGGGAGTGAGGCAGTCCCACAGGTAGCTGGGGCCTAGACCTTTTAGGGCTTTATAGGTCAAAACCAACATCTTGAATTGAGCCCGGAAGGCTATAGGCAGCCAGTGCAGAGAACGTAGCACTGGTGTAATGTGCTCATGGTGAGCCATCCCTGTGAGGAGGTGGGCCATCACATTCTGCACCAGCTGCAGTCTCTGAACCATCACCATGGGTAGCCCCATGTAGAGTGCATTACAATAGTCTAATCTTGAGGTCATGAAAGCATGGATGATAGTGGCCAGGTTGGAGTCTGAGATATACAGCTGAAACTGTTTCACCAGGTCTAATTGACGAAACGTGCTCCTCACCACAGTCTCCACCTGGACATGCAGGCAGAGCTGGGAATCAAGGAGCACTCCCAGACCAATGTGGGACAGAACAGAACCTTGCGGGACTCCACACGAGAGGTTCTGGGGAGATGATGAACAATCCCTGAGCACCACCCGCTGAGTTCTTCTGGCCAGGAATGAGCGGAACTATTCGAGAACAATTCTGCCCACCATGACTGAGTCCCGCAAGCGAGTCACCAACATCTCATGGTCAATGGTATGAAAAGCAGCCGACAGATCTAACAAAATCAACAGGGTTGATCAACCTTGGTCCAATTTCCGGTGGAGGGCGTTGACCAAAGCCAAAAGCGCGGTCTCAGTACCATAACCCGGACAAAAGCTGGACTGTGAGAGTTCAAGGAAACTGATGCTATTCAGATGCTCCTGCAGCTGCTGAGCCACAACCTGTTCAATAACTTTCCCTAAAAAGGGAAGGTTAGAGACAGGTCAATAGATGGCGAGGGAGTCAATGTCAAGTGATGCTTTTTTGAGCAGAAGCCACACCACCACCTCTGGTAGAAAATCTGGAAACAATTTCCATGGTTTTTGGCATTTAATTTTTGTTGTAATGTATGTTAAGTTTTTTTAAATGTAATTTTCATGTTTTTTGGAGATAGGGAAAATGTATTTTGTGAAATGGCTTTGAAAAGGAAAAAAATTTGTTTTGGAAATGGTTCTGCCTTTAATGTTTTTGAAACCTTTAGGTTTTTTGTCTTGCATAATTTAAATCCATTGCTTCTTGTTCTGTCCTCAGCAGCAATAAAAAACAAATGTTAATTTTTATGGAATCCTTTTAGATATTTGAAAAGTTTCAACATATTCCCACTTAATCATATTTTCTCCAGACTAACATACCTGGTGTCATCAGCCTCTCCTCACATGACCTCTTTGTTGCTTCCCTCTGAATTTTTATTAGTTTGTCAATGTAGCAGGGAGAAGGCTTTCTGGGGCAGGGGCTTTTTAAAAGAGTAGCACCACCATAGTGGTGAAGGTGCTACCTTTGGCTCAGCACTAGAGTGAGTCAAGGATAGTAGGGATGGGTGAACAGATCGTGGTTCGGGTTCGTCCGTTCGGTTCGGCTGCGTTCGGTTTGTCTGTTCGGTTCGGCAGTTTGGTTAGTTCGCCGGGTTCGGGTTCGACCATTCGGTTCAGCCATTTGGCCATTCTGTTTGGCCGTTTGGTTCGGCCGTTTGGGAAATGTTATGGGTGTTTTTAATGGTTTTTTTGTTTTTATATGGGTTTTTTTATTTTTAATCTAATATTATATCTATCTATCTACACTAAATCTAACTGCTATTAACTATTCTAAATGCTATGAACTAAATGGATTATCTAATAAGTACACAGGCCTACTCCTACAAACACTAAAACTAAATCACTAACGCTATCTCTATCACTAAGCTAGCTCCTACAACTACTATGCCTAATATATCTATATCTATATCTATATCTATATATGGGATGGGGGGGAATCACAAACACAAGGTTTCAGTTTAAGGTTTAAGTTTCATTTCAGTACAAAACTGAAATGAAACTTAAGGCAATCTAATAATCCTACTCAACGCCTGCTGTTCAGGAACAGTGACTAGCTCAGAAGGTGTTGGAAGGGCGGAGGCAGATAGTTTCATTTCTTGCAAGCCTCTCCACCCCTGGTGCCTGGAAGTCTGCTCCTCAGTGACTAGTACTACCCCTCCCTGTTACCTTACAGTGAACCTTTTTTTGCCACCTGAACGCGATCCGAACTGACCGAACTCTTCGGCCATTTCGCCGTTTGGTGTTCTGTTCTGTTCGGTGTGTTCGGATGACCGAACGCAAACGTGAACACGAACAGGCTGAGTTCGGGCCGAACTTCCGAACCACATTCACCCATCCCTAAAGGATAGTGCCTGATTGCCTAACATCTGGGCTTGTGTGTGGCTGAGAGAGCCATAATCCTAAAGAACCTGAGCAAGACTTGGTCTGGGAAAAATCTTGAGAAGGCAGGAAATGGGTTAGGGCTCTGCCTCAGAGAGAGCATTGTGGGTGGCTTGCATCTGGACTGAGGAGAGACTGTGCCCAACCAGAGGGGCTTGGAAGTGAGAATCTCTAAGCCACAGAGGTGTGAACTCTGAGTAGAGATAGCTACAGGGTTGGTGCCTGACTACTGGATGTGTTATGGACTATATAGGCAAGAGCTAAGATGACAGAGGGCTATATATTGTAAATAAAGACACTGGTGGAGCTAATTACCAGGTGGTCTGGCATCTTTGGGTGGGGGACTAATCTGGTGAAGACTCTTATCCTCATATGGGGCCACCCTCATGGTGGAGATGCGGGCAGTACTTGCCATTATTAATGGGGGGCTGTGCCACTAGAGAGAGACAGGAGTATTGCATCTGCATGTCCCTAAGGAAAAGTCAAGCTGGGTATTATCTATATAATAACTGTGGACAGTGGCATGTTTGGAGGCTTTGCCTCTCCCCAAGGTAAAGGATGGGAAAGACTCTGAAATATTGGAACAGGGAGGCTTATTGGTAAATGGATAAAGCTTGGAAAGGGCCCAAAAGGCACTGGTGTTGCCAAGAGTTAGGATATGTAAGTTGGGTGTGTCCCAAAGGGAGGAACAGGGACAACATGAGGCAAGGGGAAAAGAGAGAACTGAATTTAGGAAGACCAAGAGGGAGTGTGACTTCAGTCTCCTGCAAAACAAGGAATAAAGAGGAAAGAGAGAAGTCTGGGGATGAGGAGAAATCCCTGGCTGGATTGGATCCCTCTGAGAAGCTGTTTGGTGTCCCAGTGCTATGGGCACCTACAAATGGCTTGCCCTAAGAGGAAGTCCAGGAGGGGTGTTCAAATGCCTGTCCTTTGAGACTTTTCCTAAGAGACTTGAGAAAAGGGATCTGGCACGAGACCCACCCAGAGTAGAGAGGCAGAGAGTAGAATGGGGGACCCTGACTACCATTACGGGTGAAAAGCTAGAGTGGGTATTAAAAAGGAATAACAAAATGAAAGAAGAGAATATGAAACTGAGAGCTGCCGTCGCAGAATGAGGAGTCAGGAATCAGAAGAAGAGTGTAATTTGGATGGAGAGAGACTAAGGATAACAAAGGGGCTTCCCTAGAAGAGGTAGAAGAGTGTCCAATTAGTAGAGTGGAAGGCACTGAAGGGGGGTCCTGAGCATGCCCAAGGGGCAATCAAGTGGAGAAGAACTCAGCTCACTGCCCTCGTCAGACAGCAGGCTGCTCGCCTCTAATGGAGCATGTAAAGAGAAAGCAAGCAGGGCTGAGTAAGTGTATTCAGGTGCTCGTCCAGCGAGGAATAGGGGAGTACTCAAGACTGGAGCTGCCAGAAGTGGTAATGGTTAAGAACTGCGGGGTTGAAGTCCCCTATGGAAAAGAGAGTTCTGGGAGAGTCTAGGGAGTGAAACTGCATAACAGTAGGGTCCCAGGACTGGGAGTGAGTTGGGAAAGGATGGGAGGGCCTACCTCCCACCCCTTTGAAGGGAAGGGGTTTCACAGAGGATTAACAAGAGTTCTAACTCCCGAATGGCAGAATCAGAGGGCATGGACCTGGTTGTTGCCAAGAAGTGGGACGCTATTTATGAAAGAGATTTGGCTTGGAACAAGTGGTGTGGGCTAGCTATTGGGAAGGAGGAGGCCAGAATGGGCTAGGAGCCCAAAGGCAATGAATTGGCCATCGCCAGAGGGTAGGGTGCCTGGCTATTTCCCATGAACATCTTGGTGGAAGAGGCTGGCAAAAGGGGGATAGTGGAGGGGTTACTGAAGGTGAATATACATAGGAAGGGAAGGCCTTGAAGTGAGAAACCCTAAGACACAGAGGTATGAGCTCTGAGTAGAGATAGCCAGAGTTTGTGCCTGGCTACTGGGTGTGTCATGGACTATATAGATGAGAACTAAGATGTTGGAGGACTATATATAATAAATAAAGACCTTGGTGGAGCTAATTCCCAGGTGATCTGGAATCTTTGCAGGGGGTGGGGTGGGGTGCTAATCTGGTGAAGATTTACCCCAGGATGAGGCCACCCTGTTATAGTCCTCCTTCTTGAAATGAGGAGCCCATAACTGAACACACTACTCCAAGAGTTCTGACCAGTGCAGAGTAGAAGTGTACTATAACCAGGGCTAAGAATTTGTCACGGTGGTGACAAAAGTCACATTTTTAGTGACTTTTGCCCCCTTCCATGACTTCTGTGATTTTTCCCAAGTTTTTTGAGATTTCCCCCAAACTGAAGAGCAGAGCTGGCAAGAAACTGGTGAAAAGAGCATGCTCAGTGGTGCTAAAAAGATCTATGGCATCTCCCTGGATCTCCAAAGCCCTTCCTGGATGTGGAGACATGGCGGCACGGCAAGAAGCTGGCGAGAATAGTGTGCTGGGAGCCACCGGGTAAAGCCATGGCCTCTCCCTGGAGCTCCAAACCCCTCCTCAGTGTTTCTTGTGGAGGGCAAAGCTTTGGGCATGGTGAAATGGCAGCACGGCATGGTGTGGCAGCAGGATCAAAGGCAGAGAACGTTACCGTTGTCAGAGCTTCAAAAAAAACCCAGGAGACAGCAGCATTTCCTCTGCCTTTATCCACTGCTTGGGCTTACAATGTAAGCCTGGGGCTTTCAATGGGCTTTACAATCCCCGAGTTTACAATCTAAGGGGTGTGTGTGTGTGGGGGGGTATTTTCCTCCTTCTATTTTGTGCTGGGGGGGGTTACAATCTAATACCTGGGTTTACAATCTACGTGTTGTTGTTTTTTACAAAATACAATATTGAATAAAAGTGTTGTTTTTTTAAATTACCCATGAGTTTTCTGTGCCTTTTTTCCCCCCTCATTCCTACCATGACCGACTCATGACTTTTTAAGAAAATTTCCCTGACAAATTCGTAGCCCTAACTATAACTTCCTGAGTCATTGTTACAATTCTTCTCTATACAATCCAAAATGCCATTGGGCTTTTTTGCAACCGCATTGCATTACTGGCGTGTTCAGTTTGTTATCCACTATAACCCTCAAATCCTTTCTGGCAGTACTGCTGCCTAGTCAGTTATCTCCCATTTTATACTTGGACATTTGATTTTTCTTCCCTATATGTAATATCTTACATTTGTCTTTGAATTTCATTTTGTTTTCAGCCCAGATCTTTAATGCATCAAGGTGGCTGTGAATTTTTCAATATGTATACTGCAAGTGCATACTCCTTCGTTCAAGTCATTTATGAAGGTATTGAACAGCAGGGGATACAGGACGGATCCTTGTGGAGTCCCACTGGATAACACTTCCCAGTCCAAATTTGACCTATTAATTATTACTCTTTGGGTATGATGCCCCACCCCCACCCCCAAATCGGTTCTGTATCCATCTAATGGTAGTTCCTTCTAGCCCATATTTCTCTAGTTTAGGAGAAATCATTGTGGGAGTAGATCAAAATCTAATTGAATATAATGTATCTGCCACGTATGCCAAAATAATAAAACATTTTACAGTTAAAAGAATTGTTCAGATAAGTTATTGCTTTTTAAAAGAAAAACATCATCAAAAACCGAAACATAACTAAATTCACACTTTGGTTCAACTGAGTATGGTGTGATATTCTCCTGTGACCGTGAAGGAACGTGTGCTTGAAAGGAAAAGAATCCTGTGCAGATTGGATTTCCTCATGGAAAGCATATAAGAAATTCTAATAATTCTAAAAGTTCTAGTCAGATCACTCTCTGTATAATACTTGAAACTTCTGAGTTATAGAAGCACCAGCTGTAGCTATCTTTCTGCCTGTAGAAGTCCAGAAGTTTCTGAAATAGTGACTGTGTGAAAAGGGCCTAACACGGATAAAATGGGTGTCACATTATTATACATGTTGCAGGGCACCCATAGAGCACACACAAAGCCCTGCAACACCCATTTTATCCATGTTAGAGTGTGTGTGTGAAAAGGGACTAACTAGGATCACTGGCTACAGATTCTAATGTGTTAATTAGGCAAGGGTGTTATCACACGAGATGGGGACCTACATTGGCTTCCCTGTGCTGTGAATTTACTTGCCTGTGTGAAGGGCAGCTGTCAGATGTTCATCCCAGTTTGGGCTGGGGCAGCTCTGCATGGTGTCATCCTCGGAAAGGTGGGGCGTGCCATGCAGGGTAACCTGGCATGAACTGAAGCAACGTGCTGTCCTAGGACTAACACCCATGTGATATGGAGGGGGAGGGGCATGGGGCGGGCCATGTTCTCCACCATAAAGTAGCAGTCACAGTCTATAGCGGTCACAGAAGTGACCGCAACTCTGTGGTGGAGGGGCAGGGGAGTATGCAGGCTGACTGTGACCAGGGGAACTGCTAGCCTGTCTGCTGTGGTCCTCGCAGAGCTTTTGTGAGGCGACTTCAGAGGAGAGCAACACAGAGCAGTGGCTATGGAGAAGCTCTGATGTCAGGCGGGCTCCCAGCTTGTGTGTTAACACCCCAAGTCCAGAAATATCTGGAAAATCAACTACAGACTGCCACCCCGCCCTGGTGGAATTTCTGAGATTCCTAAATGTGAGAACAAAAGAGGTAGCTCCAACTGCAGATTTTTTGAGATTCCTGAAACCGATTGTGTAGGAGCTGTAACTAAAGCACCAACTGGATTATTTATTTATTTATTACATTTATATGCCACCCCGTTCTGCTTACAAGCATCTCGGAACAGCTAACAACATTCTAAAAATATATAATAAAAACCATTTAAGATCAACATCATTAATTAAAAAACCCAATACCCAAACAGAGCCCCTCCCTAACCCAGAGGTTGCCATGCCATGAAAAGCCATATTGAGCAAAGTGGCATGTGTTTGTTTTTTCAATTTCTTGCGAAAGGAAAACTTTTCACTCCTGGGACATCATGGAAAAGAGAACTCTGAATGTTAGTCTCTATATGGAGAGAAACGATCAGAGCAGGAAAGGCAGCGTGGCGAATAAGATTACTCCCTGCCATACCCCAAACTCACCTGCCACCCTATTCAACCCTCTGGGGCCCAGCACTGACTCCCAGGAGTAAGGAGGTAATTTAGAAATCGGGTCTCCTCCAAGCCCCACACAGCCAGTTCCGAAAGTCTCCTCATGAGTTTCTCTTGTTTCAAGCTAGGTCTCCTGAATTCTTTCATATTTTAAAGGCCCTTTTCAGATGTCTCAGAGTCACTATTAGATCCCACCTGGTCTCCTCAGCTCTGTCTTTTTGACAGAGTTCTCCGTAGGTGTGTGGCTACCTTGGGTCAAGCTCTCTTATTTGCACCTTGAGCTCCTGCCTCTTTTCCCAGAAGCTTGTGCTTTTCAGCCCTCTTGGCTCTGGTTGCTTCTAGAGGTCTGAGCAGCAAGCTAGTCTTTTGCAAAGTACCTTTTGCTGACAGTTTCTTCCAGCATTTAAACCCAGCTGTCTCTCGGTGTTTTTACACACACATTTCTCCTGGATGTTTGCTGTTACATCTTGAACATTCTGTGTGTCTAAATCACTCGCCTGGATCTTAAACATCCAGATCTTTGAACTTCTGTGTAGAACTTCTCCCAGAACTTTTGTGTGTAAAAAGTTCTCCTGGTAAACTGCTTTGCTCCAGGCAGCTGTGGTCACTTGGGGTATTTTCAGACGAGATGGGGCGACATTCGCCCCGTCCCAGAATCACTCTTCAGATTCCCCGCCAACAGATGTGCTGGCTGATCCCGGCGGGGAATCAGGGAGGGGGCGGGGCCGTGCAGTGCAATGTGTGGCCACACAGCCCCGCCCTCCCATGGTCCCCCGCCGCCAGCCCGAGTTGACCACAGCCCGGAATCCCGCCGGGGATTCCGGGCCGTGGTTTCCATCGAGACAAAACGGGCCCCTTCATTGCGGCAGGTAATCACATTCACCATGTGATCGGCGCCGGCCCCGCCAGTTCCGCCGATCACATGGTGAATGTGATTCCCCGCCGCGATTGACCATGGTTAACATCCGGGGGGGAACTTCCGGTTCTCCAACAGACGTTACGAGGCCATTCCCCACCACAGGGTATTGACTGTGGTTGAGCGTGGTCTCGTAACGTCTGAAAATACCCTTGGTTTCCATGGCAGCCTGTCACATCTAGGGCTGATGCGAAATCAGCTGTTACCGCTCCGCGATTCCATTCCTAAACCTCGGCATCCCAGGTTGCGCCTCGCATAATTTCGCGCGATACTCCGCAATTCTGCATTATTTTCGCTACAAGAATTCGCGGATGCGAAATGTGTGTGTTTCGCCGCTTCCTTCATCGTTACCATTGCCATATACAATAAGCGGTCTTTTCCCACATTTCGCCAATTTAATATATGAGCCACAGGCATGAGCACTTATCGCGGTTCCGCGAAGGGAGTATGAGTCATACTGTACTATTTTTTCCTCAGCTATCGCTGAGACGCTGAGCTGACTGCTGCTAGTGCTGTGCTACTGTCTGTGTGTCTCTCTTTGTACTGCAGTAACCGCTC
>QEPC01007467.1:154446-166084 GCA_003113815.1 Sphenodon punctatus
AGACTAACAGTTACATCTCAGGATTTCAAAACCTCAATATTATCACAACCATCCCATTTCCAGCATTCTGAAAACACCTGAAATCACAGGACTAACCAGTTAAATCTCAGGATTTCAAAACCTCAATTGAATCATGGGGCATTAAATACTAATTGCCCCTCACCTTCTGTTGCGTGTGTGTTGGGGGGGAATTAGTATTTAACACATCATCAAGTGAACAAAACCCATATGAAAACCATAAATCAAACCATTCCCGCAAGGCTGCAAAGGTATCCACAGATCCCCCAAATGCAGCAGCGAAACAAACACTCCACATCAAGTGAACAAAAAACACATTCCAACTCCCCCACCAAGTTCCCATGTGTCCACCCTCCAACTGTGTGCCCCCACTCACCCCCCACCATATGCTCCCCTGCTCCCCACCCTCACCCCGGCCCCCGCAATTTACTCACCATGCGCTGGGCTGGCTCCTCTCCTCAGCGCCACCGATCCTCGCTGCGTCCTGCTCCTGATGGCTGCCGTGCAGCTGGCTCCCCCTCCCTCCCAGGCTCCCTCCCAGAGTCGAGTCAAAGTTTGACTTGACAGGGAGGGAGGAAGTGACTCAGGGAGGGAGGGGGAGGCTAAGAGCTGCACGTGCGGCAGCAGCTCCCAGCCCCCTCCTCCCGCACAGGCTGGGACAGGGAAGTTCATACCTCGGTGCCTCTGTGTGGCACCCAGGTATGAACTTTAGTCCTGCCCAGATCCTGCAATGAAATAGTACCCCCTGCGGCACTATTTCATGCAGGGTCCCTTTATGCGGAATGGACGGCACTTCTAGCCGCCCATTCCACACAAAGGGAGAATGCTTCCCTTTTGTCCCTGAAGGCTTCCTTAGGATGCCCTCAGGGATGGTGGTGTGAGTCACCGGTTGTGTGTGCACGCACGCATGCAACCAGTGAGAATGTTCAGAGCCATCTCGAAGAACCTTGTTTAGAGAGGCAGCAACCTTCAGAAGGCTCCTGCCTCTCTCTAAAGAAGGTTCTTCAAGATGGTTCCGAACATTCACTGCGGCATGGCTGATTTTTTTTTAAAAAAAATTTAAGTCTCTGCGGGGGAGTCCTGGGGCCAGGAGGGTCATTGCCCCTGTCTCCTTAGGGGGCCCACTGCCCCTGGGAACCGGGCTTTCCAGTGCTTGCAGTCACTTCTGTGACTTGCAAAGGCCATGTCCCACCCTCACAGTGCCTATGAGCAGGGACCTGTCTGCTGGTGTAGGTGGCTGCCCCAGTTCATATGGGCACAGGGATGTGTGGGTGCCTATTGCCACACTTTTTTGGCTCGCCCTGCTCGGGGCATTCTAGATTTTTTCAGCAGTGCCCTGTGAGTGGCCATGAGTGGGTGCTGCGTGGCTCATGGGAGCACGCTCCCCCCCCCTCCACCTTCAGACGGGCAGCTGGATGAGTGGATACTGAGTGGCCATACGTGGTAGCATCTTGTTTGAAAAAACCCAGTGTCTGCAAAGCACCATTTGCACACATGATACCATGAGTATATTAAAGAAAAATAATAAATGAAGGTGGGTTATTCCAATTCTCTATATGTGGAAGGACAATGGGAAGTAGTTTCAGCTGGAAGATGTCAAGAAAGATACTTTTGTTAAGCAACTAACATTTAGGTATTGTGAAGGACATGCCATCAAGTGTTCCGTGAGCAGTTTGCACAATAAGAAACTGAGCGCTGTAGTCCTTGGAGCAGCGTGCTGAGGACACATGCTGAGGATAACTCTCCTGCTGAAGCAGACTGGCAAATTTAGTGCCAAGACCTCATCCAATTTACGTCAGCATTTCACCACATAATTATCTAGTAGAGAACTAGAAGAGCAACTCAGTGTCCACAGCCTTTCTCTGTGATACAGAGATTAAAACTTTTGTGATTTGTGGTTCTCTCTTAAAGTAAAAGCATCAAATTTAAAATCACATCTGACTGAACACTTTCCCTCTTGTTACACAGAGCACTTAAAACTACTTCCCCCCCCCCTAGAGTCCATTAGACAGCACCTTATCTATAATGAACTTCACCTTTCCCACATATGCAGTTAGTGAATTTCCCCTTTTCTTTGTATGGACTCCTCACATATTCACAGGGATGCTAGTCCCAAAGATTCAAAAATTCTGTGATGGACTGAAAAATCATAATCTTAAAAATTTCTTTTAGCTAGTTTTCAAATTTGTCTCTCTTTTACTGGGCTGCTACAGTACATATTTTCAAAATATTTAGTCTTTGTGTCTGCAGAAGAAATTTTGTTTTAAATGAAAACTGAGAATCTGAAGACTTTCTCCCAAGTTTTGTAATTTTGGTCTTTACTCCACTCTTATAAAACTCATTAGAAAATCATGAGAATTGACAAATCTGTTGGTCATAAGAGACCCTTTAAGAGGCAGTGCCTGCTGGGAATAGTGGGGGATAGCTCATCACCTAGTGGAAGATGATACAGGTGCAGCAATAATAAATAAAAGTCTGCTCTGCCAATGAGGAGAAAGTCTGCTGAACACGCTCATTGCAAAAGGAGGAGAAGCCTTCATTCTGGGACAGCTCTGGAATGGTAAGGAGCTACTGGAGCAAGAACAAGTTCCTCAGGCAACTAGGAAAAGCTGTTGCTTGGGACCCAACGGAGGACTGGGACCCAAGAGAACTCTGCAAACCAGGCGGGAGGGTTCCAGCTGGTTTGAAACCCTCTTCGGACTTGGTTTAGATACGGCCTGGTTGCTGGGCTAAGTGACTTAACAGCAGAGGTTAAGAGTAGAGCTGAAACAAATAGTAAAGCTTTTATTTGTGGATATTTGAGTTTCTGAGGACTGGCTCAGAGTGTCCCGCCTAATACTTGGATGAATACTTGGTACTCAGTAAAATACTCAGCAAATAAAATCAAGTACTGAGTATTTTCTGAGTACCAAATCACCTTATATAGGGGCAGAAAAAGACCCATATGTTGGTCTGAGTACTGGACCGAGTACCGAGTTCCAGGCCGATTCCCTGGTTACTCAGTAAAACCAATACTGAATTACTCGGTAAAAACCGAGTAATTTTGAATACTGAGTTTCAGCACTAGTTAAGAGCCCTAAGAAAGGCAATAACTCTGCATAGTGGTGATGACAGATTGGCTGTGAGGGGAGGTTTATAGAGGCTAGTGTTTCCCCACCACTAGCTTGGTGGAACATTACCCTGTGGCAGAGCTGGTGCCTAATTTCCTATACTTGTGTGCAATTCTCTGGGCAGAATTGTAGACCTTTCTACACCAGGGTTCAAGTTTTGTCTTAGCCATGAACTCATTTGGTGGTCTTGGGCAAGTTGCTATCTCAGTCTTGGTTCCCCATCTGTAAAATGAGAATAATGATGATCTACCTCACAGGATTACTGTGAGGGTGAATTGAAGAAGGATTGTATAGTACTTTGAAACTTGAAGTGCTACATAAATAATTGTATTATATTTGTATAAATGATAATAGAGAAAGGATAGTAAAAAGGAAATGCTTGATTTATAAAACTGCACTCTTGGCAAGGGGACTCTGGAGCAGTAGCTGTAATGCTTGCTGGAACTGCTTTCAGCTCACCATATCTGATTGAAATGTACCTGGTTTCATGGTGTCCCTTTAAGAGGATTCATAGTCTCGCTAAGCACCTATCGGCCCTTTTCACGTGGGCGCTAGGGATGGGCGAACGTGGTTCGGCAGTTTGGCCCGAACTCGGCCTATTCGGACGACCAAACCCGAACGCCAACATACCGAACAAACTGAACACCGAACGGCGAAATGGCCAAACAGTTCGGTCAGTTGGGATCGCGTTCGGGTGAGTTCAAGTGGCAAAAAAAGGTTCACTGGAAGGTCAAACATGACAGGGAGGTGTCAGTCACTGAGGAGCAGACTTCCAGGCACCAGAGGTGGATAGGCTTGCAAGAAATGAAACTAATTATCTGCCTCCCCCCTTCCCAACACCTTCAGAGCTAGTCACTGTTCCTGAACAGCAGGCGTTGAGTAGGATTTTTAGATTGCTTTAAGTTTCTTTTCATTTTTGTAATGAAATTAAACTTAAACCATAAACTGAAACCTTGTGTTATGCACTGTACAGACTCACTGAGTATGTAATGTATGTATTTCACTAGAGACTCCTTGTGAGCGATACTGGGCTAGGCCTGGGATGCCTATCTGGTCCCATTGTGCGCCCAGATCCCTGGGCGCCCCCACTGGGCTTGGACTATGTATCTGCGCCACCGTAGTAATGGCCGCTCCCTGGGCATCGCTCAGATGTCCTTGCATGGCGGGGGGGGAGGAACCCTTGGCTGGTTGGTATGGACTGGGGAGGGATTGCACTGGTGGGCCCTTGAGCTTGCCTTGCCCCTGCAATCATAGCGCCTACCTCAAATCCCGCATCATCTCGGAATCGCGCTGGGGGGGACACCACCCTATTCCCTCTCCTAGGTCCCTCCACTGGAGGTGGGTTCATTACCCCCACCCCTCCTTGCAGCTGTCCCTCAATGGGGATATCAAATGGGCGCGTGCCCTGTGGATCCTGCCCCATTGCCTCAGGGGGGACCGAGGGTTGTCTCTGCGCCCCCACTGGTATGCCAGGTTGGGGCTGTGGGATAGCCTGTGAGGGAGGGGCTGGGCCACGGGCCTGGAGCATGGCCTCGCACACTGCCAGGCGCTCTAATAGCTCGGCCCGGGATGGGACCCCTTCCCCCGCGCGCCCTCCTTCCTGGTTAGTGCCCATCTGTTTCTTCGCCGCTCCTCTCCTCTTAGTGCGGCCCATTGCGGCTCCTCGTGGCGAAGCCAGCAGCAAGACAAGCCCCTTGCTGCTGCTCTGCTTCGCGCTCAAGCTAAACGGCCGGAAGCACGCCGCAGTGCTCGGCCGCTCCGTTCACGTCCGGTCTTCTCCGCCTCCCATGGACGGGGGCCGGACAATTACCCTGTCGCCGCCATTATGGCGGCGAAGGGGGCATCTCATCCCAGTGCAAAGCTCATCCACTCCCACTGGGGTGGCGTGCAGTGACGGCTGGGGGCTCTGCCTAGAATGAAGGTTCTGCCACTCTGATCCCCTCTCTTCCATCCCATCCAGGTTCAGAACTCATCTGCTCTCTCAGGTGATGTGCAAAACAGGGGGATCTGTCCTGGGTGTGATGCAGGGGTGAGGCCTCCTATTTTTCCTGGAAAGGTGGCCACTCTGTTCTGCCTTCAAGAATTCCAATTCCATATTCCATCCCCTGCTGCTGTCTGCTAGCAGCCTGATCACCTCTCCCCATTGTCTACTTCCAACACTCCATCTCCTCCCCTAAGCCCTTGCCTTTTGGGTGTGTCAGGAACAAGCTCCTGCCTCCTGCAAAACTTTCTTGCACTGTCAAGGAAGGGACTAATTCAGAAAAATAACATCTATAAGTGTTCTGGGCCGTGCAAGGCTTGGCAGATATGCTTGTGCAGGGCAGTCACTTGCAGCAACCAATTGAGACAAAGCAAAAATGCAAACAGGAGCAAATTGTCACTGTCATGCCCTCCCTTTCTTACTGGGAAGGTTTGGAGAACTGGCTGGGAATGTAATGAACCTACGACACGTCCCAGGCTCTGCAATATTTGCAGAGAGACACAGCAGCACACAGCCCCTTATGTGGCACATGAAGGTTGGTGAGTGGGTGTACCATGCACATCACTGTGGTTGGCACAGCTCTATCACTCCAGAGCAAGGGGCAGCAGTAGTCTTGTAGCATAGTCAGTTTGCATTTGCTCATCTGGGAAATTCTCTTCCTCTTGCAGTCAAATGAGATGTTTCACTCTTGGTAATAACTTCAGAACTGTTTCATTTAAAGGAGATGATATGTGTCCCATAGAGCAGCAAAGAGAAGGATGTACAGAGTAGATACCTGGGTGTCAGCCAAGCTGCTGACTCAGCAGCTACTGCTAGGGAAGCTCAGCTACATTCTAACGCCAGAAGAGAGAATGGATAAGAGCTCATCGATGTCATTAAATGATTCATCAAGATGTAATTTGCTGCAGGCACAGCAATACAAAAGAGGAGATCCATACATTCACTGCCAGGATCAGAGCCGGCAACCCAGGAACTTCTGCAAGGTCACACAAAGGAAGAGGATGGAATTTGGAAGGAATTATATACTTTTTTTCTGGGGGGAACCCTACAGTTTCTTGTTGGACAAATTCAGCTCCAACCAGCAGGTGGGGGCAAAGCATTTCCACAAAGATAGACTGCAAAGCATACACAATCTGATAGCTCCTTAGTAGCAAAGACAATTTTTGCAGCAGTGGTGGAAACCAATCTGGCAGCAGGTTGATGAAAGCCAAGATTTCCTAAACAAAACAGAGTAAATGAGAAATTTACAGGCATTGGCATTTACACATTTTTATTTCTGTTTTGCTCCTCTGAAGTCCTGAACTAATTAACAAAGGCCTGCAAGACTTGGTATTTTCAAAAAGGCTTTTGTGGATGACTGTAAGTCTGTTCAGGGCTTTGGCTTAGGGGAGGTATAACTTAAGTCTGTGGTTCCCTGCCTGTATGACCCTATTTTGAAACTTAAACATAATCCATGACTCCAGACAAAAACAAAGATGTAAGTATACTGAATATCTATCGGGATTGTGACCCCAGTTAGAGTCCTGACCCACACTTCGGAAATCTCTGATATAAATGTTCAACTATGTAGTTGTATCGCCAAGAGTTACTGAGTATGAACTTATTTCATAACCTGGTCTCTGGCAGTTGCTAATATTTGATGCTTCAGAAGAAAGTGAATTGTACAAAACCGTAAATGGGAGTGAGTGTGTGTGTATATGTGAAAAATACATTTGCTTCTCCGCTCAAGACACAGCCATCTTCAAAGAAAGACAGGAAAGAGAGCTTGCTTTAAGAACCTTCACGTTATGTGACCAGTGAACCATCTAGCTCAGTATCCTGACCCCATCAGTGGGCGATCCAGAACACCTGAGGAAGTGTACAAGAAACAGCAATTATGGAATGAACCATTTCTTGTTGTTCACTCCCAGCTCTCAGCAGTCAGAGGATTAGGGACATAGTAAGCAAGCATGAGGTTGCCCCCTAGCTTATAGCCAGTTATGGACCTATCCTCCTATATGAATTCCCTGTATGAATTTGCCTAATTTTTTTTAAACCCAGTTATTCTTGGCCTTCACAGTAGAACTAGTCTACACACTGTGAAATAGAACAACACACAACTACATCACTTAATTTTTTGTAGGTTTTTCACATGCATCTGTGATTCTTTCCAGTTACAAACTGTTCATCAGGACTCACATTTTTAAACAGCAAAATTAATTACATTGTTCAGGCAAAAACTCAAGATTGCCTATACAATCCTGGTGATACCGTACCCAAATTAAGTCCTCCATTGCATGTCTGGTTTGTGTTAAAAAAAATCTGGCCTCTGACACATACATAGGATAAAACTCCAGCACATGAATGCAGCAGCAGCAGAGTGATAGCTGAGCTGCTGACCCTAAACTGACTAGCCTTAAATATTCTTTAAGGAGTGCATCTGCGATATCTGTTCCCTGTCCCATCTCTCCTGCCAACATACCCTCTTCACTGACACGCTGCCCCTGTAACTTTTCTCCATCCCACACATTTGGATTTAAAGTAAATGTTTAAAAAACAGATGTGTCTTGCACGTACTGATTGACTGGACACTGGCTCTTTTCACACAGACACTCAAACACTGATAAAATGGGTGTTACATTTTATTATACACATTGCAGGGCACCCATAGAGCACACCTGCAGCCCTGCAGCACGTATAATAAAATTTAACACCCATTTTATCAGTGTTAGAGTGTCTGTGTGAAAAGAGCCACTCTGGACTCCCTGCGTGTGTTTCATTGTTCCTGCTGCGTGTGTTTCATTGTTCTGCTCTTAAATAATTTACCAAAAAGAGTGACAGATATGTTAGTCATATTCTGCTGCTGCATTTAAATCGGGAGGTTGTGAGGAATCCCCAGAGCAAGAACATGAGGTAGATTTTGATTGTATCCTGTGGAACACCTGTAAAAACATGACTGAACACACATGACTAAAAACAAATCGAACTGACATCGTAACATTATCTTTCCTAAATAATGTATTGTAGCATTCCAGGGGTGACAGATGATCCTGGCTGCCTGTCTCTGCCTCCCTCCCTTCGAGGTAGGGACTGGACTCTGCTTCAGACTAAAACCATCCATATCTAGTCTGCTTGAACTAAAGGACTTGGGCCCTGTCCTGTCCATACGAAAACACTTCTTTTGGGTAACTCCCCATTATCCCTGGGGTTATGAATAAGTATTCACACAACACACAAACTGTGGCAGGATTAATTGGACACTATGATGGAGGTTGGATCCTCTGGATCAAATCTGTGAACAATGCATTTGTAAACTACCCATCTGTGTGTGTGCTGCCTCTCAGAACTCTTCCCATCCCTGCACTCAGTCCTAGCTTTTTCCTAGCTGCTTGTGGACCAGTTAATAAGGTTTGCCAGGGGTTCCAATCAGACAGACTTGTGAGGCTCATCAAACAAGGGCTGTGTTCAGAGTACAGCAAATCTGCCAGCTGGGGGAAGTGTCTCTCAGGCTCTGCTTCCTAGGGATCTTCTGCTCTGTTGATGCCTCCTATAGCATCCAGATCACGCTTGAAAGGAGCAGTGGAGAAATGGACTTTTAAGACCAGCCTCCCTAGGAAGCAGAGATTGTAGCTGTATTAGGAAGGCACTTTCTTTCTCCAGCTGGCAGATCTCAGTCCTCAGCTTCCCAGCACAGCCTTGCATTAAGTCCTCGGATTTCAGCTCTCCCAGAAGTGTGCATTTCAATCGGAGCCTCTTTTCTTCCAAACAAGTTGGTCATTTTTCTCTAAAAGGTAATTGACTGCCTGTAGGCTGCAAAATGTCACATTACCATACAAAGCCCCTTTATGGAACTGGCAAGTCATCTCGGGAAAGCATGCTGTTTGGAAACAATTATTTTATTTCAGCTTTGTGTTCTGTATCAATAATGCTCCAAACATTTGACTCAGGGCATCAGAAAGCTTTACTAGGGTTCATGTATTAAAGCTTGGCAACACCACTGACATACCAGTATTGTTGCCCCTTTTTTAGAAATGGTGAGTCTGAGGCACTGGGACAATAAATTAGTTGACCAGCATTATACTGAAAACCTAAGCCAACCCAAGAATTCCTGACTACAAGGTCTGTGCTTCATCCACAACACCATCCTGTTCACTATTCCCTTTTTGATAAGAACCCAGAAAGTGTTAGGATCACTTGATCAGGAAGGAACCCAAAGAGTTATCTAGTCCAGCCTCCTGTCACTAAGTAGGATTCCCAATATCTACACCATCTCTGAGAGAAGCTTGTCTAACCTATTTCTAAAGATCTCCAGCAACGGGGCTTGCCCAACCTCACTTGACAAATTATTCCACTGCCTAACTGTCCTGGTAGATAGAAATTTCTTCCAAATGTTTAGTTTAAATCTTTTTTCCTTTCAGTTTAAACCCATTACCTCTGGTCCTGTCTTCAGGTGACCAGACAGCACAGCTGGGCACCAATTTGCTTATAGCAGCCTTTTGCATGTTTGAAAACTAATCATGTCCTTCCTTAGTCTCCTTTTTCTGAGGCTAAACATCCCTAGTTCTTTCAATCTCTCCTCACATAGGTCTTTCCCTCTGTCCCCTTTATCCTGCTTGTTTGCCCTTCTCTGAACCCTCTCCTCATGATTGGCCATGAGTGGGTGCTGCGTGGGTCATGGGAGCATGCATCCACCCACACCACCTTCACATGAGTGGTTGGGTGGGTGGTTGATGAGTAGCCATGCGTAGTTGCGTCTCCTAAAAACACCCAGAGAAATGTGCAACATGTCAAAATGGAGCAATCAATTTCCTGTTGTTCATGCCCAGACCCCCAACAATCAGAGGTCTCATCTCCTGACCAACTTGACTAAATAGTCATTTATGGACTTAATAGTCATTTCATAGCAGAAAACATGCCTGGAAAAAGGATATTATTTTCCTTTCTGTTTCATTTGCTTCTGCCCTTTATGCCTGACCAGAGGTTTTAAATGTTCTCCATATAATTCTCAACAAAAATAATGTTTTAAGTGTCTATATACATACTAGAAGTAGTAAGATGGAAGAATTTTAATGGCACTGAATTAAAATATGGATATAACAGGCATCTCAAAGACCTGGTGGAATGAGGATGACCAATGTGTTGGATTGTGCAACAGTCACAAGTAAAAGCCCATTGCAAGCCCTGCAAGCTTAATATGGGGCTTATCCAATAGGGGGAGAGTCAGGGGATGGGAGGAAACTTTTTTCCCCTCCTTGTCTCCTCTCTTCTCCTCTCTCTGTCCTCCATCTTGTCCCATGCAGTCTGTACAGTATGGAAGCATGTCTTCTGAGCTCTTAGTAAAGTTCTGTTTTGAAGAAACTTCTGCTGTGTGTTATTCAACAGAAAGCTAACTCTACAACACAATGGAACACTAATACCAGGGTTCATATATTGAGATGACAGAGTAGATCAAGCAGAGGTGAAATTTTTAGATGCTACAAATTACTTTCTTGGAGCAACTAGTCCTGAAATCCAGTGGCGGCTCGTAGTTAAGGACTGTGGGGCAGTGCCCCCCCACAAGCCCTGGCTCCAGCTGCTGCTTGGCCCGAAGTGTTTTAAAATAAATAAATAAAAATAAATCCTCCCAGGCCCTTTTGACTTTGGCGGCGGCGGGGGGGTGGGGGTGGGGGTAAAGCGGCAAGCACGGCGTGACTCGCTTATCTGTTTTGCAATGTTTTCTGATTGCGATCAGATCGGTGCTGCTCCTGCGGCTGCCTGACACACTGCTCAGCCTGCTCTGCTGGGGAATTCCCTGCGGCGGCGCTAGTGCTGTGTCTGTGGCGTGCGCGGCTGTGCATGCGCGAAGTACCGCAGCAATGCAGGCTTCCTCAGCCCGATGATGCGTCGCTGTGGGCGGGCCAGGCAGGCGTAGGGGGACGACGACTGGGGGGAGGCGCTCCGCTCCCCTCCTAGTGTCACAGAGACAGCGTGCTCTCAGCTCACGCAGCCGCAGTGACTGAGTGAGACTGACATGTGACGTGGTGCTGCTGTGGACATGATCTGTGTGAGTGTTGGAGAGCGAAGCAGCGGGCGATTGAGCATGTGCGAGAGGGCGAGGGTCTTGGAGCCTTTTTTCTTTGTATCTCGCACATGCTCAGTTGGGCAGGCAGAGGAGGCGCTTGAGGATTCCTTTAGGAATCCTCCAGCAAAAAACAAAACTAAATTGGGCTCCATACTTATCGCCCTGGCCAATCCCTGGCCACAGAAAAAAGCGGGGAGGGACTGGAGCCTCAGCCTGGGTGTGCTTAGCCAGGCCCTGTGATTAACTGTGGGGTCTCAGACACTGTATCTTCAATGGCAACAGCAATTACTGGATTCATTCTTGGCTGTTTCTGGTAAGTCAGCTTCCCCATGCTGATCCATCCTTTCTACTTTTTATTTCAAATAATCTTTGATTTAGTTTAGCTTTTTTAAATCAAAGATTTTTTGAAATAAAATTATAAAAATAAAAATGTAAAAGGAGGGAGTGGACTGGGGTAGTTTACAGGGGTGGGTGCCTGTGGTTTCTTTT
>QEPC01007467.1:203722-227266 GCA_003113815.1 Sphenodon punctatus
TTGAAACCAATGAAATAAAACCGGTACCGGTATACCGGATTTAATCCGGGAATCCGGTTTTCGTAGAACCGGTAACCGGTAAATCCGGTAACCGGTAATGGGCCCGGGGTCCCACCACTACTGCTTATAGTCTTCTGAGCCTGATTCAAGGTGCTGGTTTTGACCTATAAAGCCCTGAATGGTCTGGGCCCTACCTACTTGAGGGCTTGCCTCACTCCCTGGACCCTGGGGTGGCTCTTGTGGTTGTCAGGGGATGCCCTCCTGGAGGTCTTGAGATATTGCTGTGTGGCCTCAGACAGGGGGGTGTACTCGGTGGCCATGGCTGTGCTGTGGAACTCACTCCCAGCGGATGTCTGCCTCAGCCTGGATCTCCTCACCTTCCGGTGGCAGTGTAAGGCTTGGCTCTTCTGCCAGGCATTGAGGGGATGGGGGGGGGGAGGGGGGTAAAGGAGAAAGGGATGGGTGATGGGTTACATTTTTTAAGTGGGTCTGGGGTTAGGTTGGCTTTGTTTATTGTCTTGAATGTTTTAAATTGCATTTTATTGTATTTAAACTTTTATTATTTTATGTGATCTTCCCTGAGCTACCTGAGGCAGAAGGGGTGGGATAGAAATAAAATAATAATAATAATAATAATCAATAACACTCCCATTGACTTTGATGGAGTGAGGCAGGGAAGAGGAAGTTTTACAGGAGGGATTTGAGGGTTGCGAGAGAGGGAGCAGAAGGAATGTATCCAGGGAGGAAGTTTCAGGCATTAAGGGGGAAACCAGGGAGACCGGGCAAATACTTCTTGAGCCGCAAGGGAGTCACAAACAAGCAAGAGTGGGAGAAGAGGAGGAGCGAAGCTCCTGGGAGAGAATTTGGTGGGAATCAAGTGCAGAGAGGTGGTGGGTGGGTGAGCAAAGCCATGAAAAGCCTCCAAGGTGAAGGAGCTTGTGCTGTGTACGTTCAGGGAGAGGGAGCCAGCATAGGGCAAAGGTGAAGGGCTGAACATGGTGAAAGTGATGAGTAAGATGGATGACTTTGGCAGCAGAAATTGGTGGGGGTGTGTTTTAATTTTTTTTTGGGTTTTTTTTTATTTATTATTTTGTTTTTTTTATGTTTTTTTTTTTTTTGGGTTTTTTTTTTTTCACCAGTTTTTTTCCTGGACTTCAGTGTCTGGATTCTGCAAATGTGTACGAGAGGCATTTAGATGCTCACACTCCCACCCCTACTGGAAGCCGCCCGGGCACCAGTGTAAATAGCGGGTCCGGGTGACTCCCACATGTCTTGAGATTTGGACTTGTAAAACCCTTATAGCTGAGGCTTTACAAATTCAGGTTTCAAGACATGCAGGAGTAGAAAACTGGTGCATCTAAAAATGCTCTAGGGCATGGACTAGGGTTTTGGCAGTGGAAGCAGTAAGGCAAGGCTGGATTCTTGCAGTATTATGCAAAATGAAGCAACAGGACTTGGCAACAGCCTGGATTTGAGGTGTAAAGGAGAGGGAGGAGTCTAAGATGAATCCCAGGCTACTATGCACCTGAGGGACAGGCTGGATGGCAACACCCTCAGTGGAAATTGGGAGGGAAGAAGGAGGGGAATGTTTTGGAGGAAGATGAAGTGTTGAGTTTTGGCCATATTAAGCCTGAGTTGGTGGTGAGATACCCAAGTAAATATGTCTGAGACACAGTGTAGCAGGGAGCAGTCCTGTGGGGCTGCTGCCCATTTAAGAAGGGGGCTGCATGGGTCAGCTGGAGGGCTGAGCCAGCCCCCTAACTGAAGATCAGCCTGGGAAGGAACAGTCTGAGAGACCCTGTGACAGAGTGGGCAGGACACTGGCCCTTTAAGGGCAGTAGTGTTGTGGGCCATGCCCACTCTGGCTACAAAAGAGGAAGCAAGGCAGAGAGGAAGGGTGTCTGTCTGGGAGCTGAAGGGATTACATTTCCCTGATAAAGCCTTCCCACTGTATGCTCGCTAGGATTCTGAAGAGAAGGAGAACCAGGTTTTGAAGAGAAGGAGAGGTTGTGCCCAGGAGGGAGCCTCGTGCCTGGGGCAGGCTTGTCCAGAGCCTTGGGCTTTGAGGCCTGGCTGGCTGGACTTTGGGGGTTGATGTTGTGGTGTTTCTGAGCCTGTGAGAGTCTGAGCTGGGCCTGCAGGGCAGAGGTGACTGAGCTGGAAGCCCTAGGGACTGTGGACTGGACACTCTGTCCAATAAAGACTATTGCCTGATACCCAATGCACTTTGCCAGTGTGGGGTCCTACAGGTGGGTACCCACTTCCTCAGGGGGAATTCAGCTGAGACTAGGGCTGAATAGGCATGGCAGCGGGGTGAGCCAATTCCCTGAGTGAGATGCCAGCATCCCTGTGTGGCTCTGGGAAGACTCCCTGCTACAGACGTTCTGTGATATGAGACTGGATGAATGGGGAGACCGCGGAGGTAGAGAGAGAGTTGAATGTCATCAGCATACAGTCTAGAGAGTGTATGGTTGCTGTGTTGGTCCCAACTTAGTATAGGTGAATAGAGCTAAAATAGTACAGTGATATCTTTTATTGAACCAGCTTCCGTTAGTTCAGGTGCAAGCTTTTGGACCTCACAGGATCTTTCAACAGTCAAGTCAGGAGTCAGTTCTGTGAGGTCTGAAAGCTTACCTCCACTAACTGAAGCTGGTCCAATGAAAGATATTGCCATAGTTTTTTGACAGCATACAGATGATACTGGAAGCCATGAAATTCAATGAACTTGCTCAGAGTGTAAAGGAAGGAAGAGAAGAGGGCCCAGTATGGAGCCTTGGGGAACTCTCACAGAGCGGGGGAGTGATGCAGAGGAGGTACCAGCAAGAGAGACATTGAAGGAGTGGTCTGAGAGGTAGAGAACCAGTCGGGAACTGAATCCTGGAAACCAAGGGAGTGACGTGAATCCAGTAGGAGGCTGATAGGTTGTACCACCATGTATCTAGTCCCTGGTCATATGTAACCCACTGAGTCAAATCCCAAAGTTCTTGTTCAGGGACATATTTCCACATAGGGTAATAGGGGATCCCCTATGAAAGAGGTAAACATTTATAATTTTCCCCCAAACTAAAATCTTAATATTTTTCAAACTGACCACCCCCTATCACCTGGTGATGAACATTTTCCCACCCCATGTCCATGCAATATAATAACCAGGGACTTTCCCCTCCACCAATGGGGAAAAACGCAGAGAACAGGGGCTCCTGAAATAACCAAAATATGGGCATGTGAGACAAGGCTATTGGGATTTCAGCACTAGTCTTCAGTTTGTTGCAACACGTGGCTTCTTTGGGTGCAATTCTGTCTCCGTTGAAGTTAATGGGAGTTAATCCATTGACTTGGATTTGGGAAGGATTCCTTTGTTTGCAGTATTTTCTCTCTGTTGTTGTAGATCACCTTTACTTCTGCCTCTGACAGACTGCATGTCAGATTGGTCTCAGTGCCTCTGTAATTATCTGTATTCTGTACCAAGGCTTATATCACTTCATTCCTACCAATTCTGGAACATAGGGTAAGGCATGGGGCAGAGACTGGAGAAACAGGATAGAGGGCAACTTCCCAAATAATCCTGCTTTTTGTAAATGCCTCCCAGAAAGTAGCTTATTACCAATGGATGTGGCTTTCTTTGGTACATTCCTATCTGATGTACATTTATGAGTCTTCACCTTTTGCTGCTTGACAAATGCTTGCTTATACCATGCAAATGCAATATTGGTCTGCAGAAGGCTGCTTGTAATTCCCACAGGGCAGCTATGAATAAATGAGGTGCAGAATGCCCATAATGAGGGGAAATCCCCTACATATGCAACATCCATGCTGGATGTTGTAGGGCGAGGGTACATCGAAGCCACCCCCGGTTCAGGTTTTGGCTACTGTTTTGTTAATTTTAAGTTAAGTACTGGACCCGCATCGCACTAGGCGATTTACCCCCCCCCCCCTCCTTAATTTGTTAAAATAAAGAGTGCAGCCGTTTGAAACCCAGCAAATTGTCCTGTCTCCTTTGGTGCGTTGGCAAGGAGGAATCTGTAGTCAGTCAGCAGGATATATGGCTATGTCCAGGGACCTATGCTCACTGCATTTTCCCCATTGATGCCAATGGAAAAAATGCAGTGAACACGAATCCCTGGCAGTGGCTATATCCCAGGGTACAGGAGGGATTTAAGAGGGCAAGAAGAAAAACATGATATTGCAGTGGGGCTTCTTCACACCGATATTTCATATTACTGCAAAAGAGCTCATTTGAAATGATTGTCATTTAATTTGCTTTCATGTGATTTGTGGTCCTGGAAACTGTGAGTTTGTATTGTGCAGGGTTGTGGGATATTTAATATTCTTTTATCTGACCTATGCCCTAGATTGTGTATAAAGGCCATTTCCAGCTCTGTGTTCTCACTGATCTCTGTATTTCATTAGCTTTATCCTCCAAGTGGAATATCTATGCTTTTAGTTCAGAAATTGTCATAAATCCAGAGAGATTGGCTTGCTTGGCATATACAGAACAAAGTTGCATGCATGCATGTTTTTGCTTGCATATTTTTGTTGTGTTTAATATCTAGGGTTACCAGATCAAAAATAAGGGCTACTGGGAGGATGGGATGTCTGTTCTGCAAAAGTGGGTTGTTCTGAAATAAGGGATGTTCCCTTAAAATGAGGGATACTTGGCAACGCTAGTACACACCATGCAACTGATAGCCTCACAAGTTTCTCCGAGTGTGTTTGTCTCTGTGGGCACTGCCAACATGGATGAGGGGCATAGAAAGAGCTACCTTTCTTCAGAAGCAGTGTTTTGGGAGGTATACAATAAATCCCGGTGGTGTTAAGCGCCTTTGAAACATGTTGGGGTGGGTCCTGTTTTCTTGGTTTTTTTAAAGGGGTAGGAGTGCAATTTTTTGGTAGTAGCTAGGGTTGTCACCTTCTGCAATTTGACCCACCTATGGGAGTCTCAAGGGCAAATTGTGAAAGGGGGTAACCCTGCTAGTTCATCTTTTCTGCATCGAGATTGTTTCTTAGTACCACTGTCTTTCGCTCCACAGTTTTGTGTCTACAGCATTACCAGCAATTGAGACATAAAATAGTTGCACCAGCACCCACCAACTTTGTGCCAACAACTAGATAATTATAGGGGCGGTTACTCAGCTTTACACTCAGGATTAAGCTACAGAGGCAAAAAAGTGTGAATTATTTGGGAATACAAGTGAAGCTCCCGTTCTGGAAACTCACCCCTAGAACTATTGCCCTGAGGAATAATGCTGAAGAGTTTGGGTTTGAGAGAGAGGAGTGAAAGCTGAAAGGATCTAAAATGGGAAAGCGGTTTTGATTGGCATCACAGTACAACTGTCTTTTTAGTATCCTCTGTTTAAATTGTATCCCAAAATGTTCTGTAGCCCTTGAAGGGGAAGGAGAGAGAATTTTTTTTGTGCAGGAGAATTAAAAATAGATGGGAAGTTGATAAGGCTGGGAGACGCAGAAAAGCTACACCAGATGGCAGGAGCTGCAGAGAAGGCCCCATGCATGCAAAAAAAAAAGGCAATATTATTTGGAGAAAGAGAGGAGCCAAAGCAAGGAGTTAAAGTGTTTTGTTGTGGAAGAAGGCAATTTCGCGGACATCACATTGCATATCATTACAAAGGAACACGAAAATTAAACCACCCTTAATACTAGGGTTGCCACATATGCAACTTTTTTCAGGACACTTATGAAAAATACACGTTGCCTAAGGCAACAGTGCAGGCCCTGCAACATGTATTTTTCATAAGTGTCCTGAGTGTCTATCTTATTCTTTGTAAAGTGCCAGGTACATCGCTGGTGCTATATAAATGTTTATAATAATAATAAATAATATTTGTGTATGTGGCAACTCTATTAATACATTTCAGTGAGAAACTGCAAGACTGCCTTATGCTTCTTCTTCTTTTTTTTTTTTTTTAATCCACTGACAGATTTCACTGCAAATAAGTTATTGTAGGATGCTGCAGCTTTGTTTAACTAAGGCTTTGTGTGGCTGCTGCCAAGGGAAAGAGAGTTCTTGAAATATAAGTGGCTGTGTAACAGGAAGCTGTCTCCATTTTAATGGTGTGTATTATTACAGAGCCAATTTCTAGGGAATAGCATTTGGGAAAGACTGTTGAAAGCAGGTATCTGGGAGGCTAGAATGAAAAGACTTAGTACTAATCAGCAATCATTGCAGTGGGAGTTAGATTTTATTCTGCCCTCAAGTGACAGTTGTGTGAATCTGTGGCACAGTCTACCAGCTAGAAAGATGCTGGCTAATGATTCATTTACTGCAGTGAAGGCATAGCCCAGCAATATTGTACATACTGTGTCCTTCGTATTAACTAGTCTGCACCAAGGCAGGGCAACTGATAGGAAGAATTTTGTTTCTCTCAACCTGACAGTTTCAAATTAGAGCTGCAGGCAGCTCTGTTATTTAGTTTCAGGTTTATCAGCCTGCTACTGCCCAATATACCTGAGAATCTCAAACAAAAAGCATGCATTGAACTTGCAGCAAAAGCCAAGCTCTGGATTCTCAGCTACTACAAATCAGGGTATAGTGCCAGTGACTTCCACAGAAATACACTGATTTACACTGTAACAGGGTGGGTGCTGGCCAAGGTTGTTCCTGCCAGGATTAGACCCCCATGTAGCCAGGTCCAATTTACAGTGCCACATTCTTCCACCCTATACACATAGTAACAGTTCAGTCTCTCACCACATAGTCCAGAGCTCACAGCACACATCAGCCCTCTTGGCTCCTGGCTCCCACTCACAGAGTCCTGCTCTCTGGGTGTTTTTTAAATGAGAAGGCCTCACACAAGGACCGCCTGTCCCTGCGTGGGGCCGGTCTCATCTAACTTTTGTGTGGGAGGGGGCAGTGCATGCTCCTGCACCCACCCATCCTGCACTCATCTCTGCCCCTACCCCCCAAGCATGGGGCTTTTGGCAAAAAAAAACCTGAACTACCCCGTGCAGGGACAGGGTGGGCAGTGTGTGGGTGGGGTGGCCGTGCATGGGGCCGCTTGTGTGAAGTGCCCCCCCACATGGCACCCACACACCTGCCCCACACAACAATCGTGGACTCCCCTGCCTGCCCATCTGGTCTCTAAAACACCCCCACTCTCTTTCTCCCGGTGCTTGACCTCTTAAAGGACCATTACCCAAGCCTCTGCTCTGCCACACAGTTACACCAACTATGCACCTTGGCTCAATAATCTTGATTCTCAACTGCCTTTCACTTGATATACCCATTTACACATTATAGCCGTTATGAAGGGCAGGATTGAAATGTTGCGAAATCAGAATAGTGTTTCTCCCCTCCTGTGTAAATGTCCATTCAGGTTGCATGATATGGGGCCTTGTTCTCCATGGCCTTACTAGTTGTTTCTGAGACCCAGGGAAACTCTTACATTGAAATTTAGAAAACATTACAAAGGAAATCCAATTACTACGTGCTGGCATTTTCTGAGTGGAAAGGACTTAAAATCAGGAATTGTAAACAAGAGAAATTTCATGTCACAGGGTACAGCATATACTTTGTTGAAGTTTAGCTAATGACTTCAAAAGACCAGGATTGTACCAACAGTGCTGAAAATATCAGTCTTCACTAGCAGCTAGTCTGTCTGTAGAATCCATGAGATTAAGTTTGCAGAAAGCAGGTGTAAAGTTTTCTAGAGTAGACTAGACACAACTTCTGTGGACTGGTATTTGTTGTCCCGGTTTCACCCTCTAATCTACTCTTGCTCCTGTGTTTTACCCTTTCATGCATACTTAAGCCTGAACTTAAATAATTTTTTTAAAAAAGAGCAGGCTTCCCTTGTGCTGCTGCATTTCATGGCAGCCTCGGAAAAAAGTTATTTATTGCACACTCGCACACAAAGAGAAACCCTTGATGCAAACAAAGGAGTGATCAGTATATTCTTAAATTGTGGGAGATGGCACATTTTAGGATTATGAAGCTTGGAGAAAATTGATTTTGTCAGAGCTGCAGCATCCCTGGAAGTTCACCTCAATATGTGGGCCAGCAATGCAGTCGAATTCCTGGGGGCCATTGTTATAGGTATAAGAGAGGCAAGAACCACAACACTCCATCTGCCTGCTATCTGCCTCCTGCAGGACTGCTCAGATTGTCTGGCAAGCTAAGCATTTCAATTAGTGTAAAATCCTGTGTGAGCTTTGTGTTCCATTGACATTACTCTCTGGGAGAGCTTCCTGTACCCAGCACTATCCCTGTGTCCCAGGCAGTCTGCTTCTGGAGCGAGGCAGACACAGACCTCGGTAAAATATGGATAGCAAGTCAGAAAAAGATTGTGTGTTTAAAAAGGACCCCGGAAATCAGTTCCTTGTGAATCTCTGGGTCAAACTATCTTCGTTCACTGACACAAACAAATATTTGACCGTCTTATCAATTGTTGCATATATTTCTAAAGTGCCCCTTTTAGAGCCTGAAGAGGGACTCCTGTCCAGTCGGTCCCAGGGGCATTGTGGCATAAATGGAAGAAATGTTAGAGCATTGCGGTAGAGTTGGGGTGAACCGACCTTGCTGATCATGATACTTTGTGGCAACAGCCTATTTTTTTTTCTTCTTCTTGGAACAGTTTTTTCTCTTGTGGCTGTCTTGCACTTCCGGGTCAGGACTGTGGGATCATCGAAGAGAGACTTATTGGTTATGATGACGCCGGTCTGTGACCTCATATATTGGTGCCTGCTCCACATCACATTAGCTCCTAACACCAATGCCAGTTCCTGCACTGAAAATAGATGAACACAACATGGAACATTTTTTTAAAACAAAAGAATGGGGCAGATACTTCCATTCAGACTCTCTGAGCCAGCATGTATGTGTCTGGTGCAGAACTTGCAGTGCACACTGAGTGGGCAGGAGTGGGATGAACTGAAAGGAAACAATGCAAACGTGGGCAGACATGGAACCTGATTTGTGAGGTGGAATGGGAACAGGATGAGAAAAATCCCCTCATGTAGGGTTCTTGTGTCCCTCACCATAGGACCTGGCAGATCTTGCATATGTTTTAAGTGTACTAATTCATCATAATGACTCCAATAACCATATAGCACTTTACTCTGTTTTCTTATTCTTGAGCTTCTCTTACTTGAAGGGTCAGATGCCAAATGAAGATAGAAAGAGGGGGACAGAACCTCATTCGGCCTCATGGAAACTACTTGCATGAAATTTCTCTTGAAGGATGCTCTGAATTCTGTAGTATTCTGACTTTCCTTGGTCTCTGGTGGGATTTGGGAGGAAGTGCTGTGGTTGTGGGCTCTGCCTCCCTCCACTGACAACAGTCTACACCCACTAAAGTGTCCCACCTGAGAAGAGCTCCTGTGAAGAGAGCACAGATTGCTAAAATTGCTAGTCAGGCCACAGTAGGACCAGGACATAAACAGTACCAGGAACTGAAAGGAAACTAGTGTGCTGAAATGCGTTCTCGTTGGTCTTCTTTATTTAGCGTAGAAAGGGTGTGGAGTGTTGCACCAATTGGACCTTCCAGGTGGCCTTCATGGTTGACATAGTTTAAAAAAACAAAAAAACAGAAAACTCTATAAAGTCTCACTTGCTGATGACAGTAGAATTAATATTCTAACCAGTTCTTTAGTTTTCCCCTTTTATCTCTGCATTACAGTTAATTCTGGCTTGCTGGCTGCTTTCAGATTGTCACCCACAGTTGCCAGCAGCAGCACCGTGATTTTATCTCATAGGTCTTTTTTACATGGACAGAAGTGGGTGGGGGGATGGATGTTTTGGTGAGGTGGGTGTGTCCCTTTACATGGACACCCCCTGCCCCCCCACTTCCACCCACGGAGCCTCCTCTGGTTTTCTGGAGGGCTCTGTGGGTGGAAGTAGGTGGGTGCACATACCTCCACATATCCCATTCGGTGTTTGCACAGATGAACACCGAGTGGACACCAATCCCCCCATTCACCGCTGGCTGTATACACGGATGCCCCTCCCGCACACCTGCCTGAACACCAAGGGGGGCCGTGTCCATGTAAAAATGACCATATTTAAAGCAATAGTGGCATTTTTGTGGTGGTTAAGATGGTAAGACTCAAATATTTTCTATCCCAGATCACCTTAATGATACCGAGTGGTAGATCAGTTAGACATTAAATGCCACTACACAATAATCCAGAGGCAAAACCATGGTGCTGTCCCTGTGGCCTATGGGTGGCAATCATGACACCTGCATGCAGCCACTAAACTATACCAAGTAACTTGAAACCAGATTGTCCTCTCCTTTGATAAAAGCCATGGGAGGGGACTTGATACTGAGAACCTCTGTAGAGATCACTCTGCAGTGTCCTACTGGGTGTGGGGACAGGGGATTCCCCCCCCCCCCCGAGAAAAGCTGTACCTGCATGATAACTCTGATCCCCCAGCATTCCCCTGCAACTTCTTGCAGGCCCATCTCTAAGACCATGCCACATTATTAAGGCCCCTTTCCTCTCAACCTCAGCTTCACCTGGTGTGTGTGAGAGAGGGCATTTTTAGACAATCACCTCCCCACCCATCATCCACCCATCATGCATGTTGCAGGGCTGCATTGACACATCTATGCAGTCCTGCAACTTTCATGATGGGTGGGTAATGGAAGGGGAGGCGCTTGTCTAAAAACACCCAGAGAGTCACACAAAAAAACATCAGCTCATTCTTCCTGTGTTTGTTTTGAATGGGCACTTTCTCCGAGGCCAGGCTGGGGAGAATAGTACTTCAGAACACAGATGGCCCAACAGATGACCATACCTTCTTTTTCAGTAGTGGAACATCTGGCTTCCCTTGGTAGGAGCTCTGTTTATGTGAAGGATAGGATGCTCCTAGCTTTGGAACATCTGTGACAAAATTACTCTTAGTGCTCTCACATGCATCCATGTATAGCATGGCGTCTTGTTCACAGTCCAGTTTGATTATATAAACTGTCTGAAAGCTATTCTATTAATTCCTTTCACTCTGTTTAGCAAATCTGATGGCTTCACAGTATCCAAAGACATTTTTACTGTGCCCCAATATATTGTGGTGGGTCACAATATGGATATGGTGAAGAGAGAGTCACCAGCAATATAAATGAACTATCCACTAATTCCATAGCACTCCCAAGAAATGATCATAGGTGATGCTTTGTCATTGGAGTGGGTGCCTTAACTATGGGTACTTTCAGACATGACGCTAACCACCCTTTAACCACCCTTGGTGGTTATTTATGCATGTTGCAGGGCTGTATTGGTGCCCTATGCAGCCCTGCAACATGCATAAATAACCACCAAGGGTGGTTAAAGGGTGGTTAGCGTCATGTCTGAAAGTACCCTATGTCAGCAACCAGAAGCTATACATGTGTATTTCTTACTAGATAGCTTAAGTATTTGTATCTTCTGTTTTTTTTGTACTTGTCATGAATTGGTAGTTAGTTAGACTAGAGACTATCGTAGAGTTGTACATTTTGGAGAACCAAGTTAAATAATATCTAGATTTTTTTTTTTTAAAAATATTTTTTATTTATTTAAATTGTTACCCCGCCCTTCCCAGATGGCTCAGGGCAGCTTACAAAACCATTAAAATACATAAAAACACAAACCCTAGCCTTCCCCTCATCCCTCCACAACCCCCCAAGCCATCCCCTCACACCCCTACTCTAAACCCCCATTCCCTATCCCTGCCCACCAAATGCACAAACAAATAAAGAGGTCTTGCACTACCTCTGGAAGATGCCCAGGCTTGAGCTCAAACAAACATCTGGGGGAAGGGAGATCCACAGCACTGAGGCAGCAACCAAGAACGCCTCCCTGCGAGCCCTCACTGTACGAACTAGACAGATGGTATCCACAGGGAGGCGCTCCCTGCCGATCGCAGGGGCCGCAGTGGGGCATGAAAGCATCGGAGGTCTCTCAGATAAGTGGGGCCCAGTCTGTTTAGGACTTTAAAGGTCAAAACCAGCACCTTGAATTGTGTCCAGAAAGCTATAGGGAACCAGCACAGACTCAGGGCACAGGTGTAATGTGCTCCTGGCGTCTCACCCCCGAAGGAAGCAAGCTGCCGTATTCTGCACCAGCTGCAGCTTCTGAACAGTCATCAATGGCAGCCCCATGTAGAACATATTGCAGTAATCTAGCCTTGAGGTGATGAAAGCATGGATGATGGTGGCCAGATCTGAATCAGAAAGAAAAGGCTGCAGCTTCCTCACCAGATGGAGTTGGTGAAATGTGCTTGTGGCCACCACCACAACTAGACAATCCAGGTGCAACAAGGGGTTCAGAAACGCTCAGAGGCTGTGAACCTGACTGACCAGAGGGGGCCAGACTCCATCAATAACAAGAGTCCCAATCCCCTCCAGATCACAAGACTGGCCAACCATCATCACCTCAGTCTTGTCTGGATTCCGCATCAATCGGCTCATGTTCATCCAGTCCACAAAAATAGCCAGGCATCGGGTAAGCACCGATACTGCTGGGCCTGGGTTGGATGGAAAAGAAAGGCACAGCTGAGTGCCATCAGCATACTGATGGCACTCCACTCCAAATGACCTTGCCCTTTTATAGGGGTGTCGGAACCAATCTCAATTGCAGATAATTACATCTTCTAAACAAGCAATGGCAGTTTGTCTCATAGGCCTTGGTTTCTCATTTTCAGGGTAGCTGGAATGTCATGTATTTCCCCTCACTACCATCAAAAATAATTGCAACGGGCAGAGATCTACAGGAAAGGCAAACATGATCTTTGGTTTCTGATCCACTTTGCTATGCCTCTGTGTTAAAGACAGTTCAGTATCAGTCACATCTATTTACCGATTTTAAAAACTGTAATCATCTGGAAAATATGCAGAAAGGCAACATAGACAATTATAGGAAAGGGACATTTCTGTCTTAGAATTACCTATAATGTTCTTTTCCAACAAATTGCCTGTCAAATGCCCTTGGCCATAATTAAACTAGACAAACAAAGTTATTATTGTTCTTCAAAGAGTCCTTGCTGGCTTCCAGCTCCTGGACTTAATTTCTTAGGATTACTAATAGTTACCTGTGTGACACCTCCTACAAGGAGTTTAACCCTGCTTGTAAAAACATCTGAAGTGTGGAAGCAATAACTATGTGTATCTTTTCAGGCAGCTTAGGCTTTTGTACTGTTCCACCTCCATTAGCTGCCAGGCAGAGCTGGTGAAACATCTTGATCAAAATATCTGCGTGCATTGTGTATGTCTACCAAAGACGCTTTGCAATGGAACTGCTTTTTCAGAGAGAACCTTGTGATCAAGTGGCCCTTTAACTTTTTGTAGAGAGTGAATTTTCACATAGAAACAGCTGTGAAACAATGGGTGCTAAACAAAGCGATAGCCTCCTGAAGACTGGGTTCAGTCCATGCATCCCCCACTCATATGTTTAGTGTGTAGAGCCTATTTCTTGTGCTTTTAGGCAGCCCCCACTCACAGGGTTAGCATGACAAACCTAATACATGGGCAGGTGTACTTCCCTGCCACACTCCACCCACCGACCCCCTCCTCTTCCCAGTATCCTGCCCCTTGTTATGACTCCGTCGTGGCAAACCATGGGAACAAGAAGCCACATCAGCTGTTTCTTTCTTCCATGCTATTATGGCTCTGGGAGGCGGTCCAGCACCTGCTATCTGTGCCCACAGGTTCATAAATGGGTTTATACCTGTCAGCACTTGGTGGCCGGAAATAACAATTTGCTATTCACCTAGTGCTGGAGTTTAGTGAGCAAATTGCACACCTTATTTTTATTTATTTTTTGAATTTTTATACTGCCTTTCCCAAAAGGCTCAGGGTGGCTCACAATCCACTTTGAGTGCCTATAGTGAAAATGGAAAGTGAAAGTAAAAATTGGAAACATAAGCAATCACCACCTGGTTTCTTGCATTCATAGCTCAGTGATGTATTGGCAGGTAGCAGCACACAGTTTTATTGGGGTCTCTCCCGCTGTGGTATTAGAAATCCCTCTTGGTTCGCATAAAACTCCAAGTCAGACATGTGCCTCTTGTACCCCCTCTAGTATTGTCCACATTACCATACAGTTGGGGTAGATAACATCCGTGCTTGCCAGGGAACTCTGCACTTCTCTGCTTGTACAAACCTCATATAGGGCAGCAAGCTGTCCTTCAGTCAGTTCACATTCCCTGTACCAGAGCCTCCAGTGACTCCTCGAACAAGGGCTGGCATTTGAGCTTGAGGGGATGTCTGAGTTGACCCATGCTGGCTCTGGGGCAGGGACAGGAAGGTGAATGGCTGGCTCAGAATGAGTCCAACTAAAGATTTCAAGCACTCATTCCAGGCCATAGTGGGCCAATGTATCTGCTTGGCCCCGCCATACCTGCTGCAGGCCAGGTGCCACCATGGCTGGTCACTATAGCTACCTGTCATTGACTGCCATGGTTCCCTCGCATGGCGGTGGGTGGGGTGGGGGTGGGGTCTGCCAGTGGTCAAGGCTTCCATGGTGCAAGTGAGAGCATTTGTATGGGAGCAGGCAATGGGGGATCCATATCCACCCACTTTTGGCCCTGGTAAAAGTGCAGCCATAGAGGTGGGGGATGCAACAGTTGCTCCATCTATGCATAGGAACCAGTCCAGGAGCTCATAGTAGGGAGATGTTTGCTTCCTGTGGCTGGAGGCAAAGTTATTGTCCTGGATCTCCTTATAGCCTCTCCTCAAGTCCTTAGCCCACCACTGGCATTGGTTCATGTCCCTGGTGTAGCCCTTCTGCATAATTTGGACAGAGATTTTCTGTCCAAACCTTGTTTGGTGGACTGAACACCACCTTGTTCCTATAGCACTTCATGAGAGCATTTTGGACCTTCTGCTCCCCCTATAAAGTGACGAAGGCCTTGGTCTCTTCCTCGGTCCAGGGAATGCCGCACTGGTGGACAGATCTGTAGGAGGCAAGTGGCAGTAATGGAACAGTGGAGGTAACGGTCCTGGTTGTTGCCTAGCTGTCAGTATTAGTCAGAGCCCCGGTGGTAGTAATCCTTTACGAGTCATTCCTTAGAATACAATGGCTCAAAGAGAAAGCATCTGGCACATGCTGCAAAGCAGGATGAGGCAGGAGAACGCATGTTTGAAATTGATGTGGAAGTGCTTTTAAGGTGGATGTTATGTGCATGCCAGTGAGAGCGAGTGGAGAGAGGGGCTGGAAGTGGTCACTCCTTGAAACGCTCTAGGTTTTTTGCCTGCAACTCTATGGTGCGGGCAGATCTGTATACATGCAATGCTACATGCAACCTAACTGATGGGATATGGACATGTGGGTGCACATTAGCCTGCATTTCCCCACACGGTGGGCTCTACATGTTCTGGGACCCCCCTGTAAGTGGGGGTGTGTGTGCATATCAAGTGGGTGGTGGACATTTGGTAGGTGGGGAGCAAACACCTAACAAATGGGCAGGTGGAAATCCTCCTGGTATGGACTACTGTTTCACTTGTTAACACCCAATAGCATTTATGGAAGCAGCAAATTAATGTGGCAGGTTTCTTTCTCTCAATGTTGCAGCTACAGAATGCATTTCTCCCTGCCAGCATAGGGAAGTGGGTGGAATGTAATTACCCATACTGGAATTTGGCGAGGACTCTGGACCTACCATTCCTATTTTTACAAAGAATACAGATGGATCTTGGATAAGCAGAGGTGTTTGGGATCCTACTTCCATGCCTCATCTTATTGATCCCCTCCAGCAGCTTCCACTCTGCTTTGATCATGCTGCTGTAATGACTGAGAAGGAAGAGTGCTACTTACTGAATCACCAGAACCATTTCCTACAGAGTACTTGTGTTTCTTTAGGTTGCATCCAGATCGATATGGCTCACCTTACAAAGCCTAATATTAGGGATGGGTGAACAGAATGGAGTTCGGAAATTCGGTTTGGTTCAGTTTGAAATTCGAGTTCGGAAATTTGGTTTGGTTTGAAATTTGAGTTCGGTTCGGAAGTTCAGTTTGGTCGACCGAACAGACCAAGTTCGGTCGAATTCCGAACCAAGTTTGGCCATTCAAAACCAGGTTTTTTGGTGTGTGTTGCCACTAGGGATGGGCGAACAGAACGGAGTTCAGAAATTTGGTTTGGTTTGAAATTCGAGTTCGGTTCGGTTTGGTCAACCGAACAGACTGAGTTCAGTCCAAACTTCCGAACCGCGTTTGCCCATCTATACCTAATATGATCACACCAAAAGCCGAGTGTTTCTCCTAACAGTTTGATATCTGGAAAATAGGGTTATTTCCTGGACCTGAAGATGTATTTGTCAACCTCTGGTATGTATCCCACTCATACCTGAAGTCGCTATTTGAATTGTCCTTGGGATTCACTAGTGAGAACACAAGGAAGGAAAGTTGGGATTCTAGTAAACTAAGACGAATCTTAATAGAAAAAAAAAGAAGAGAGAATGTGATGGATTTATTTCAATTTTGACACAAGCCTGTCTGGTTCCTGTGATATTTGACATTTACTATGTAAGCTTGGTCCTAATGCACCTCCATCCAAAACACTAAGTAATAAATGGCTCTACAATGTAATTTTCTTTTGGTGAAGTAGTGACAATGCAATTGTTGAAATGTTTTATAGTGGTGTTTGTGTGATTAAGATTTAGCTTGAAGTGCTTTGGGTTTCTAGAAATGTATCTAAATTGTGTAATACTAATGTTGGTCTCTGTGGCACCATTGCAGATAATCTTACATTTTTAATCAGAATTCGGAACCCTTGGAGGGTTTTACGCCACTCTCCTTAAAAAACAAATTACCAGGTTTCTTTCCTAAATCGGGAATTTCTTTCTGCAGCATCACTTATGGTTTTAGAGATGGACTTGGATTTGGACTCTACCACAGCTATATTGAAAGAACATTACAGTTAAGACAGCAGTCAGGTAACACTGAGTTCAACCTGCCATGCTTACCCTTAGAGACATGAGATCTAGTTCCTAGTCTATTGGAACAAGATAGAATCCTGTAATCTTAAACCTTTTTGAGTTTCTGCATTTTCTTGGAGGTTTGTAAAGAAGCTAATTTGATTTTCTCCACATTGTGCAGGCTCCTGTAGTCCCACTGCAGCTAACCTCATATGGGCCATGGAAATTAAGCATGCCAGTAATCTCAGGGCAGGGTTACTTCTCACTGTGGCTGGTGGGATAGCAGATAAAGGGCAGTCTGGGTTGAAATAGTGGGAAATTGGCCATTATTCTGTGTCGCTTCCTAAATATTCAGAACAGGATGGTTGCAAACTGGAACTGGGTTTAGTTAGGGGAAAGATACAGTTTCATAAATATTCTGCTTCCAAGGAAAGGCCTGTTTTCCATAAACAGTATGAGCAATCATACCTTGCATATAAAATTATGTCATTAGAAAGTCTTTAAGCTCCTAAATCACTTCAGCACTTTTGATAATTTTACCCAAGATGCTCAAGAGTTAACTGGCAGCCTGACTACAGAGCACTTAGAGGATTCGAGTCTAAGGGTGTCTAGCTTCTATTGGTTTTCTGAAGGATTCAAGAAAGTTGTAGTAGTCAGGAGTTAGCACAGGTCAAATCCAGGTAGGCAGTAAGGTCAGAAGCAGGGCTGACCCCAGGCATGTGCCACATGTGCGACTGCAAATGGCCCTGCCCCACACTTGCTTGGCTGGGCAGCAAGCTGCAGCCAGCTTCTCCCCCAGTAAGTTCTTCTGACTCCCCTCCCTGGCTCTGGTCCCCATCCCTCACCTGCCTCTGCCTCCTAGTAGCGCTGCAGCAGCATCAGCATCAGGGAGACACAACCATTGGACTGGGAGATAAAGCTGTTTGTTTACAAACAACTCCTCCCCACGTGAGTGATCAGAAGGTTATTACCTTGTAAAGAAGGTTCTCACAATTGGGTTGTACATGCTCACCCTATTCAAATAATAGACCACATAATGATCTCGAGCTCCTCTAGCATAAAAAGCACTCTTCCCCCTCAGAATGACAGTTCCTTCCAACCCTTTCTAGAAATATAAGAAAAAACTTCCATGCGGGGCTGGAAAGGCGGGTGTTGTGAGAATGTTTGGAACCATCTCAAAGAACCTTTTTTACAAGATAGCAACCTTCTGTTCATCGAGTGGCTCCTCACAGGCCATTTTTACATGACTATGTCATGTGGGGGGTCCGTGCAGGGGCGGCTGGGGTTTTTTGATGTTGGAGGGGCACTGAGGCAGTAAGGCTGGCGGGCCTAGGGGCGGAGCTTATCCTAGGGGCAGAGCCAGGGGATGGTAGGTGGAGCCAATGGGGACGGTAGGCCAGTGGCATGGCATAACCCAGCAGCAAGGAGTTCCCAGGGTTAACATTGGATGGAAGAAAACAGTCTACATGCACATCAAGCTTAAAATAAATATTTTATAAACCCAAAACACTGGCAAAACCCAGCAGCAAGGCGCTCCCAGGGTTAACATTGGATGGAAGAAAACAGTCTACATGCACATCAAGCTTAAAATAAATAATTTATAAACCCAAAACACAGGGAAACACCAAAACACTGGCATAACCCAGCAGCAAGGAGTTCCCAGGGTTAACATTGGATGGAAGAAAACAGTCTACATGCACATCAAGCTTAAAATAAATAATTTATAAACCCAAAACACAGGGACCCATCCTTGTAAAGCACCCCAGTCACAGCCTGAGTCCAATTTTACCACTCACATCCCATTTCCAGCATTTTGAACACAACTGAAATTGCATGACTTGCAGTGACATCTCAGGGTTTCCAAACCTCCATTTTTCCACACACAGTCCCCCCTGCACTAACCCACTAGCCCCCACTCCCCTCCCCGAGAACCCAGGAGTCCTGGCTCCCAGCCCCCTGGGCCCCTGCTCTAACCCACTAGCCCCCCCTCCTCGAGAACCTGGGAGCCCTGGCTCCCAGCACCCCCCTGCTCTAACCCACTAGCCCCCACTGCCCTCCCAGTGAACCCAGGAGTTCTGGCTCCCAACCCCCAGGCCCCTGCTCTAACCTACTAGCCCCCCACTCCTCTCCCTGTCTCTTATACACATCTAGATGTGTATAAGAGACAGCTATTTCATTGCGGGGTCCCTTTTTGCGGAATGGATGGCGCTTCTAGCTGCCCATTCCGCATAAAGGGAGAGCATCTCCCTTTTGACTCTGAAGGCTTCCCCGCACACACAAAACAGTGACAGTGTTCTGAGCCAGCTCGAAGAAGGTTCTTGGAACTGGCTCCGCACATGAACCCTCTGCGCCACTTTTTTTTTTTGCCTGTTGGCTGGTTGGGGACACTTGGGCTGACTCCTGGTGCCCCTGATTTCCTAGGGGGCGCACCACCCCTGGGTCCATGGGTGTGTGGGTGGGACATGCACATGGCCGCACACGCATCCCCACTTACCATCCCCATTAATTTGCATCCCCACTAAGTTGCACAATTCGGTGGAGTCTAATTATGCAAATTAGGCCCCACACCACAAACCCTGGGGCCGGCCCTGGTCAGAAGGAGCATAAGCATACAGATGCCGAGGACTGTACCAGAGATGAAGCATTGGTGAGCCACAATGCTACTGTGGCTCTCATCATTTATAGCAGAGAAGATGAAATGCTGGTCATTTCTTGTCCCAATATGAGGGCACAGAGCTGCCCCTGATTGGTCAAGGGCATAACTGATGCCTAGGCTGGGAAGTAGGCGCCATCTGTGGATCTGCACTAGGGGTTTCATGGGATGCCTCTACTGCAAGCGCCATCTGTAGGTCTGTGCTAGGGGTATTATAGGAAGCCTCTTCTGCAGGTGCTATCTGCAGGTCCGTAGTGCGGCTATGGGTGACAGCAACTCCTTCTGGCTTAATTCAGAGATAGAGCTGTTTGATATGTCTGGGTGCCCATTGCATTATTAACAGACGCTTGAAAACCTGGGACACATCACATAGGGCCAAATTATACAGCAAAGCAACTCAGGACTTAGCTTTCATTCTGATGCCCTAGACTAGCCTTTAGCTACTACACTGACCCTTACTTATTCCCACGACAACTTGAATATCTAGCAGCACCATACAAACAGTAGCAATATTTCTCATGTCTTTTTTTCTTTCGTTTGCTTTCATCACAACTTTTGTTCATGTATTTCTTTGTACAAAGACAGTGTGACACTTAGATGAAATGTCCATATGTTTGGCACTTCCACCATATTATGAAAATGGCTCTGAAAATGGAAGTCTCTAGTACATATTAGTAATCTCCGAGAAATGTATTCTGAAAATGTTGTGATATCCAGTATATATGTGGATATGAGGATCCTCTGCAACTATTTTTAACAGTTCATTGAGAGACTGAAGCTGTTCCAAACTATGAAGGAAGTTCAGGAGTCTCCAGTGCAGATATACCTAACTGGGATTGACTGGACCTACCTCAAAGAATATCTGATTTCAGCTGACTTTTGTGGAGAAATTGTCATATAGCTACCATGGGAGATCCATAAAGAATGGCACACTCTTGTTGCCATTTTCAGCTCGCCACTCCATCCACAGTTTGCCACAGTCAATTACAGACTCAATTACAGACTCCCCTTTAAAAAAGTGTGCCCCACAAATCACTGCCCACATTTTAATAGCCGTAATGTAGAACCCCATTTATTATATGTAAGGAACATCTTTTTAGTTCAACATAGAAATGCAACTGAAAAATGAGTAATAAGAAATTATTGTGATGTCACATTATGACCAATACCCACTCCCCATTTGTCAAATTGCTATCTTTTCCCTCTTCCCCCATCCCATCTTTCATGACATACTTTATGGACAGTCTCTGTGTTTCCATTGGGATCTGGATCAATTAATTTATTGAGAAAACGATGTCCTTGGATTTGTTCCTGCCTACTCTTGAACAGGCTTGGATGGCAGGGTGGGGCAGGGGTCTGCCCTCCTCCCCTGATGTAGGAGAGGGAACCTTGTTGGCCGGTGAGGTGAGAGAAGAAGGAACCTGGGGGGTGGAGTACCGGGCAAGTAAATACCTGTGTTGGTCGCCGCCACATCCTCTCTCCCCATTGATCTGCACGTCCAGGAACTTCTAAGGTTTTGCCAGCTTCAAGGTCCTTACCTTCATGAGGCTTGTGAGTAATTCTTCTTGCCAGGCTAGTGGGAGCTCAATTTGGGGACAGCGTGGCCTCTCTGCCATTTGCCTCACCTTTCTCCGCAATTGTCCCCTCCTGCATGGACCACAAGCCTTTTCCCCTTCACCCTCCCTTGCCTTCACCCCTCCCCTCATGGGACCCGAGGCTTTTGCCTTCCCATTGACAGAGCACTATAGAGCAACCAGGACAGCCCGTGATGTGTGTGTGTGTGTGTGTGTGTGTGGTGGGGGGTTGCTCAGGTAATCGGGAAGACTGTGAGGTGCTGAGGCGGTTGTTGCAGAGTAATATCTAATTCATAGTCATTAAAGACAAATGCAGCTGAAGGTTTAAAAAAGAACTTTATTTAAGCTTTTCAGGCACAGTTCCTTAGTTACATCTAACTAGTAAGAAGACAAAATGGAGACTGAGACACACACAATGAGAGAGAAGGGAAGAAGGAGTGGCTACATAAAGGAATTCAACTGCAAAACCCCATCTCCCTTCCATGTACACATAAACCTAGCAGTGCCATCTGGTGACTTTGTAGTCAATTGCTATTCTTAATTCAGTAACATTAACTTATGGATGTTGCATATACCAACAGCGGCAGCCTGAGGAACAAGTTTTTTATTCCATATTTAAAAGGTAATTCCAAATTATGGCTGGGAAGGAAAGATCATATTAGTCCATATTTCTGACTTTCAACAATGATGTTAAAGTGTGATCACACCTCATGTCTGTTGTATAGTGTGTGTGCTGGAAAGACACTTAGGCCCCTTCTTTCTCGGCCATGCTTTTCATGTCTGTTTTGTACAGGTTTATAGCTCAGTGGTTCTTAACCATCTTGCCTGATGGCGGTGGGTGAGTGTTTTGGCGTGGTGGGTGGAGGGGTGTGTGTGTGTCCATGTAAACACACACACCAGGTAAATGGACACACACACACACACACACCTCAACCCTTCTCCACCCACAGAGCCTCCTCCATTTTACCAGAGGGCTCTGTAGGTGGAGGTGGGTGTGTGATGGCTGTGCGTGTGCACTCCAGGCACACACCCACCTCCAAACACCTACCGCCCGGCGCACACACACCCACCAGCTGTGTACACGGACTGGCCCCCCACCGCACACCCACCTGAGTGGGTTGCGTCCATGTAAAAACTGCCTATGACTCCATTTTGAGACTTAAATATTATCTCATGATCTTGGACAGCCACAAAGACATTCAACATGTATCATATGTCAGCCAGGATCTTGAACCTCTCTGCAGGTAGCATGTCCCTATGCATAGTTTAGGAACCTCTGCTGCAGTATCTCTAATAATTTCAATTATTGGATATTAAATAGCCAATAACATTTACAACTGTCATGTGTGGTTTCTTCTACTTCTCAATTTTAAAAAGTGCTGCTGTGCAGTGTTGTACAATGGTTCGCTAACTTTTTTTTAAGTGTGTCCTCCCTTCCATTTACCTGTGGTCATTGAAGCTCCTCCACCTCACCACGTATATACATCTTCTTGCTCCCTCACGCCTTCTCCACCTTCCATTGCTTCTCCTCTCTTCTCCCTTAGTCACTGACAGTCTTTCTTTCTTGTCACCCCATTATTTTGGAGATTCTCTCTGGCTCATTCAGAATGGAGCTGGTGTTTGCCAGCTGTGGTCTTTCTCATGCCCCTCCAGAATCCCTTCTGTGCCCCTCCCAGGTTAATTACCACTGTTGTAGTATATTGGTTTTCCGGAAATCAACTTATGTGCCCTCTGCAGCATGTTTATATAAACTGAGGAAAGATTTTTTTTTTAAAAAAACCATTCCTTACATTTGGAATGAACGGCGGTGAGGCTTGTTAGTTCTTTTGAGTGGGGCATGAATGTGTCATAGAAGTAAAAGTACTACAAAACCATGGCCAAGCTCAAAATGCATTTGAAGGCAATAAACTTTATAGCAGTTATATCTTGTATTTTTTCTGCATGTTTTCCTTGTTAAATATTTATATAGCACCAGCAGTGTACCTGGTGCTTAACAATTGTTATAGACAAGTCCCTGCCCAGTGGACTTACAATCTAAGATGGACACGGGTTAGAAGAACACAGGGGAATACAAACACACACACACTCCCATTTATTCCAGAGGGGGAACTGAGGCTGAGACTTGCCCAATGCCACTCAGTGAGTTCATGGCTGGGGCTAGATTTGAACCTTATCTTCCCAGGTCCAAGTCCAGCACCCTATCCACTACATCATATTGTTTCTCTCTTTACTTCATTCTCTGCTTATCTTTTCTCTCCTACCTCACATTCTGTGTCTCTAATTCCCATGAACCCTCTTGGTCGTCTGTCGTCTTTGTCTTCTTTCCTCTTCCTATTACTCTAGCTCCCCTTTCACCCTTACTCATTCCCCAAATTTTCTTCTAAGTCTCATTTTAGTGGCTCCTCTTACTCCCAGGTTCTCTCTTTATTCCTGCTGACAGGGGCGGATTGGGAAATCAAAGTGGCCTGGGAAAATA
>QEPC01007467.1:236323-260158 GCA_003113815.1 Sphenodon punctatus
TCTGGGGGAGCAGCCGATGGGAGGGGGTCAGGTCGGTGTGGATGGGGGGGAGGGGGTGGCCATTGGAGTTGTCATGGGTCATGGACGGTATGGTCGATGGGGGCAGAGGGCTCGGGTACCATGCGGCTCTAGGATCCTTGTGGAGCTTCAGAGAGCCTGTCCGCCACCAGAGGGTCCAGGGGAGTTGGGTCCAGGGTCCCGCGGCAGGGAACTGATGCTGTTGAATGCGAGGTCCATAGCTAATAAGGCCCTGATAATCCAGGATCTGATTCTGGATGGGGCGGCGGACCTCGTATGCATAACGGACACCTGGCTGGATGAGGGGGCGGGGTCAATTTTGGCTGATCTCATCCCAGCCTGGTATGCCGTGCAGCATTAGCCTCACGCCGGGGCCGGGGAGGTGGTGCAGCTATGATTTTTAAAGAGACGTGATCAGTTAGGAGGTATCCAGTTCCAGATATTCCTGGGATCGAGGCCCTCCACATGGTGTTTTATTTGGCCGGGGATAATTTAGGGATGCTGCTGGTGTACCGGGCCCTTTCCTGCCCAGCAGCATCCCTCTCCACTCTAGCAGAGCTGGTCTCGGTGGTGGTGCTGGGCTCCTCTAAGACTTTGGTCCTGGGGGACTTCAATGCCCATACCAACACCTTTTATAAGCAATTGACATTTCCCTCTTTGAAGACTTTCATTGTTCAGGTAAACAGCACATGCAGTGCCATTCAGAGACAGGCATGGCGGGGGAGGGGGCTTCAGAAGGGAGGGGAAGCAGCCCAACAGACTGATAGATACTGGCCAATTCACTGGCCAATTACTGCGTGCTTTCACCTTTACAGGAGGACCAGTCAGTGGTGGCTTCAAGGAGGGCATAGAGGGTAGACGTAAGCTGCTGTTCTTTGGACCTGCTCTTTGTCTGTGGTTAGTTCTGGTTTTGGTCAGAGCATTTTTTCAGACTTTTCTGGCAGACTTTTGTGTGTGTGTGTGTGCTAGAGCTCACTGCAAGAGTGCAGCTAGCTATATAAATTCAATCCCCATGCACCTGCAGTGCTGCCTAACCTCCTCCTGCCCCCTCCTGGGGGCATTCCCTGCAAGTTGATGGACACCCCCATGCACCGAGGGTGCCCGCTCAGACTGAAGCCTGTGTCAAACAGCAGACATGACAAATATATCATTTGGCTTGACATTTCAAAGATGCCCTGGCTGGGACAATGATGTGATTGGTCTCTTACTGCATCCTTCCAGCTTTCCAGGACCAATCCTAGGCAGGCATAAAAGGAACATAAATGGGACTTCAGGCAAAAAGTCAGAGGGCAGGGGGCAGCATACCAGCAATCAGGAGACATGGTTCACACATCCAGGCTGGCCAATTGTCATCACAATCCTATCCAGCAGCATTGTGACACAGGACATGAGAGAGTCCCTTTTTGGCTCTTCCTAAGTAGATGCTTCCAACTTCTCAATAACAAGTGTGGGAGAGGGGCTGAGGTGGTCACAGCACAGAAGGATATATGGGTGACATTTCTGTGGCCAATTGGCATCGCAAACACATCTTGTACCACAGTGATGAACATAAGAGAACCCTGGCATAGGCTCATTTCTCTGCAGATGCTGTGCAGGCGTCTAACACTGGGACCCTTTACCAAACCTTTCTGATATTAGAGATGATTCTGAAGGTCAGAGATACAACCCTACCAAATTTAATGTAAATTGGCTGGAATACAATGACGTTACAGCCAGAAATACATTTACACGTACATTGCTTATAACATCAAGACCCTTTATCTAATCCTTCTGGAATTTGGCAGCAATAGTAACCTTGAGGAGGAGTATAATCTTGTCAAGTTTATCCAAATCATATGGGAGACAAAGATGTTACAGCCAGGAATGTGTATGCAGATGTTTTGTAAAATAACATATTTCAACTGCTTATAGAATCGGATCCCTTTAACCATTCATTCTGCAATTTGGCACACATAAAGCCCGTCATTCAGGTGACAATCTTGCCATGTGTCATCCAAATTGGATGGGGGGAAAAAGTTATAGCTAAAAATGTGTTTTCCATTGAAACCAATGGAAATCAAAAACAAAAGTAAAAATGAAAACGAAACAGACTAATGAAATATGAGACTGACATTTTAATAATGAAAATGAAAGTAATAATAAAAGCAAAAGTTACTGTGCACATTCTTAAATATTTTACCTTGTATAATAGCTTTCGTTGCTTCTCAGACGGTAATTTTAGATGTGACGGGCCCGGCGGCCTCCCATGCTCAATCATGGGTCAGGATCCGTTTTGGATCCCAGTCAGGAATCAGGCCAGCCATCCTTCAGATGTGTCGATCTGATTCCTATAGGGGTCAGGGAGGGGCTGCGCAGTGCGATGTGCAGCCGCACAGCCCTGCTCCCCCGGCAGCTCGCCTTCTGGGAGATGGGTGGGCGCAGCGGCCAATATGGCCACTGTGCCCGATCCCGCATTGTGGTCTGGGCCACGATCCGGGATCGGGCAATGTAACAGACGTTACTTTAGACCGATCCCAGATAGTGGTCCAGCTAACCACAATTTTGGACCTCCGGGCGGCTGGAGGTCCAGAATCGTGGTCATTGTGATTCCCGCCGGAGGTTCACTGTGGTGGACATCTGGTGGAACAACAGACGTTACGGGACAAACTGCCACCACAGGGGATTCACTGTGGTTGACCATGGTCTCGTAATGTCTGAAATTACCCAGAGACTGAACAGAGATTTCGGTGGTATCATTCAGTTCAAAGTCTTCTTTAATGTCATCTTCTAATATATCTCTTACTTTTACTTTGCAGTATGTGTCTCTGCATTGTCCAGTTACGTGCAGATCTTCTGTTCTCCTCACTCAATTTGCACTCCAAAATCATCGCACTGTGATCCAAGAGTATAACTGGCAGAATATAGCATTTCTCCATCCTATTTACAACATTTACATCCACCAGAATGTGATCTGTTTTTCTGTATGTGCCATGTCTGGGTGAATAATAAGTATAGTCACACTCTTTGGGCTGCACCTGACGCCACATATCTGTCAATCTTGCTTCTTTGAATAAATGAGCTACACATTTGCCAGTTTAGTAAGGGAGTATTCTGGGAACTATCGAGACTAGACAGGGGACAATTTAAGTCCCTGTGAATTATTATGATGCCCTCAGCTTGTGAGGAGATCAGCTGGACAACCTTTTGAAAAAACTCTGGAGAATTTTCAATCGGGGCATAGATATTCATAAAAGAAAATATCTGGTCTCCAGTTTTGCCCTTTATTAACAGCTATCTTCTCTCTTTATCTTTGAATTGCCTAATTAGTTTGAAATCATCTTTTCTGTTAACCCAATTAATACTTCCGCATTCTTTTTCTCTACGCAAGATCAATAAATAATTTCTAAGTATTCTTCATCCTGTATAAATTCTTTTGAATCAAAGGAGTTTCTTGGAGAAAACATATGTCTGTCTATCATATGCTCCTTGAGTTTACTGATAACATGCCTTCTTTTAATTGGGCAGTTTACCCTCTAACATCTGTTCGTTTTAATTTTGTGTGTCATGAGATCCTATTTATGTGTTAGGGTATACCAAAAAAAACCAATCTCAGTCAATTGTTAGAGGTCTTTGCATCTGATATGACTCCAGTTTTTCATAACTATTCTGACTTTAATTAGAGCCTAATAGAATCCAGTGCTTCTGAATGTGCTTCTAATAGTTCCCAGAATTACAAAATAAAAATAAGATATACCCCTTAAATCAATTCCCCTTACCATATATGCACTCCTCCTTTCGGGGGATGCTGTGAATCCTTACCACATAATGGATCCCTCCGCTTACCTCTGAGCTTTTGTAGAACAACTTGTCTGTCTCGTTTTTTCTTTGTTCTTGTTACCGTCAAACATTTGTCATTTCACCTTTTATCCTTTTTGTACTTGTACAGTAGCATATCATTGCTTAGTACTACCATCTCACAGCTATATAGCCCTATGGTCTAGTGAGTGAACTACCATGCCATGTGTGCCCCTATCTTAAATACCCAGTTTAAATTCCCCTTTACGTCTACTATTTGAACTCCATCTTGAAAGAAACTAGAGCGGACACTGGAGGTTTTACGGCATTCCCCAGCTCTCCTCCTGTGATATCATGAGCGCTTACAAATTCAAAACTATTGAACTCAAGATAAGTAACAGTAGTATTCAAATTATTGCTGTCACACGGACAAATCCTGTGTTTTTTCTGGACTTCTTCCAGCTTAACATATTTCTATTTTTCTTAACCATGTGGCTCTGTTGTTTTGCATGCAAGAACCATTATATTACATTAATCCACTCTGCTAAGGCCACAGACAGTTAGTGTGCTTCAATCCTCTTTCTATGTTCCGATAGGATTTGCATTTATAATCCTGCAGGTGCACTAATGGCTAAAAGGAATAAACAAAAAGAAAAACAATTGTGATGCCCGCTGGATAATTTGAACTTTCCCATGACCACCTAACAAGTAGAGGCTGGGTAACTTGATTTTTTAAAAACCAATTTCTAGCCCATTTTGATCCAGCCTCAAACATGCCTTTAGCATCTAAACTGCTCCTATCAAGTTAACAAACACGACAAAGTTGGCACAGTCAAGGATTATGGGTATTTTCAGACGTTACGCGGGCCGTTGGCCCCGTACCGGCACCACCGGCTTCGTTCCCCGCCAGGGTCACCCCGTAACGGCACAACAGACGTGCCGGGGGGATCCCGGCGTGGAAAGTGGGAGGAGCCGGGGCCGCGCGGCGCAACGTGCGGCTGCACGGCCCGGCCCCCTCCACGCACCCCGCCGCCCACTCTCCGAGGAGACGGGCAGGCGGCGGGGCCAATGCGGCCGCCGCGTCCGGCCGAATGTGCCACGGCCCGGGATCCCGCCGGGGATCCCGGGCCGTGGCGCGCGGCCAGACGTGACTTTTCCTTGGTCATGGCCCGGGGTCCGTTTGACCACGCTTCCCGGGACCTTCCCCCGGCTAGCCCGGGAAGCGTGGTTCAAACGAACCCCATGTGGGGATTGACCGTGGCCAACATCTGGCGCGCCGCGAACAGACGTACGGGACACGGTGACCACAGGTGGGTATTCACCGTGGTTCACCGTGTTCACGTAACGTCTGAAATCACCCTATATCTCTTCACCCCATAGCAGAGACTGCTCAAGGAACATTCTTGCTTCTATCTTCTTTTCCTGCTGCATGTAGCCAGTCTAACCACTACTTTGTTTTGAAATGTACACAGTTGCTGACTTTTGTTACACCTAGCTCAGGATTTTTTCTTTTGCTTCTTGTCCCGGATCCCTTTGTTGATCTGGGATGACTTTCTTGAAAGTTTCAAACTCTTTTGCATCACTAAACAATCGGTGTTTACCCTTGTAAACAAACTAGTTATGCAGGAAACCACACGTGAGCTTTGATGCCTCTTTTTCCTTAGCTCCTCCACATGTTTATACTGGGCTTTCCTTTTAGCTATTGTCTCAGTGGCTAGATCCCCAAAGATTTTGATCTTTGAGCCTGAAACACAAGCTCAGGTCCCTTCCTTGCCAGGGAGGAGAACTCCCTTCTCTTTGAACTTTAAGGATTTAGCTATTGTGGCTCGCAGCGCTTCACCCTCCCCAGGTTTGGGCCTCGGGGCTCAGTGGGCCTGCTCCACGATAACCTTATGTAGATGCCACTTCTCAGGAAAAACAGATTTCAAGCACTTTATTAATACTCGTGTCTGAAGCCTCCTCCTAATCCAGTATACCCAGAAACCTAAGGTTGGAGCAGCAGTTCCTGCTTCCCAACTCTTCTGTTTTCTTTAGAAACTGGATTTTCTTCTCTAGCTGCTAAATATAATTATCTCGGTAGAGATTAGTGTCCTCCCCCTTGCAAATTTCTTGCTCAGCCTGATCCAGTCTTTTTGACAGGGATTCAGTTTTGTTAGTCATTGAATCCAGAGAGACTCTCATTCATTTCATTTAGGAGATTGATTTGACCCTTTTCGACTGACTTTATCAAGGTCCTTTAAGTTCTTTATATAAAGCAGCTACCTGCGAGCCAGGTTCCAGGTCTGGCGGGATCTCCTCTGGGTGGTCCGATGCCATTTTTTGAGCCTCTCAATCATCTTCTGTCTTGCAACTTTCCATGGCTCACAGAATCTCATCATTTGACTGGGCGCTTTCTTGTCTCTGTGCTTCCTCTGTTCCCTGCAAGCACTCATGAATTTAAACAGGCATTATTTCAGGCATAAAATGTGTGTATACAGTAGATTGCTCAGAAGAATGCAGTCCCAGTGCAGCTACTCATGCATGCTCACTGCACACCCCTCGAATTCCATCTTTATAACTTTACAATCCATTATCTATCTCCGACTTCCATTCCTTTCCTTATTCCACAGAAGCATGTCTATCTCCAGAGTATTAATGTTATCTCCTCCTCACTGGTTCTGAAGGCATAGTGGAGTTGGGACATCTTCCCCTTAATCTTCCCAGCCTGCCCCTTCTTCCTCTGAATTTAACTCAACAGTCTTTTTTTTTTTCCCCTTCTCCTTTCTTATTTTGTGTGGTCACCATTACTACTACCTAGCTCCTCATCCTTCTTAATTAACACCGATACCTACCTTTCCCTGTTCAACTTCCATGTTAACCCAGGTAATTTCTCAGCTTCCAAGAGTGTCTTTCTTCTCTAGACCAACTTCTCTGTTGTGACCTGTGCTCTCATCCAAGGCTGCATGTGTGGCAGGGCACAACTGGGGAGACAAGCTGGCCCTTTAAGTGTCAGGTGGGAGGGGGTAGGAAGGGGGGAAGCACCACCCACTCACACCGTTCGCACACGGGAGAGCTCTGTTCGCATAATGCGAGGAAAGGAGGCCCGTCAGGATAGTGTTTGGGTCTGTTCGTGTGCTCACGCACTCTGAATCTTGACCCCTATCATCATAGGGCACAGAGCTGGGGAATAAGGAAGGGAGTTCAGCTTCACCACTTGCACTCNAAGGAAGGGGGTTCAGCTTCACCACTTGCACTCGTCAGGGAATTGGCAAGGAAGGCTAGTGAGGGAAGTGCCAGGTCCACAGGGGAGGGGATCCCAAGGTCCACAGTTAAGGTTCACGGGGAATACACACTCTCAAGAGGCAGGGAAGGGATGATCCCAGGGGAGAGGGAAAGGCCCAACCGCGCGAGCCCGCAGGCTCTCACTCACCTCTCTCAATTGATCTGGGGTAAGGGGCAGAGGACTACACATAAACACCAAACAACTCAGGAGGGGAGAAACACACACTCTACTTGCTGTCACAAAGGGCACAAGGATAGGGGACACACACAAGGCAATATTGCAACCAAAATACTCAGTTCCACACTTAGCTTCAAGGGGGGCCAGTCTCTCCAGGGGCTGTCGCTCTGTTTACCGGCACTGCTACCTTTGCAGTGCCGGCCTTTGTACTGTTAGCTCCGCCCCCGTGCGTGCCTGGAGGCGCGCGGAGCGCCGCAACGGGGGGCGGGGCTCTTCAGCGGCTTCCGCCCCTCCAGAGGCTTTTTCCCTGCCACTTTCGCCCCGGGTGCCTTTGGCTGGGGGCGCCTGGGCTGGAGGCGGCGGGACGCTGCCGGACCCGGTAAGGGGTTTCTTGTGACCTGGGGGGGGCCGCCGCAGCGGCGGCGGTGGCGACTGACATTAAGAGAGCTAGTGCCAGCTAGGGGACTGGGCTAGCAAAGCTGCAGGTGCTGATAGTAAGAAGGGGCAGCACCTAAGTTTATGGCAGCTGGATTAGGGCATGGCAAAGTCAGCCCTGGGGTTTTCCTCCAGAGACTGTCCCTGAGGAATGGAAGGACTGTGGAAGACTGACCCCTGAGCATGATCAGTAAGAGTGGGCTTCTCTCGGCATACCCAAGATCTATAAAATCTTAGAGGTCAGATGCCTGTGGAAAGGCCATAGGAGGACCTCTTGAGAGAACTCTATCTGAGCCAGGAGTGGGGAAGGCTCAGTAGCACTCAGAGTATTGCCTGAACCAGAGGGGCTGCAGTGTGAAAGCGGATGTGCTGGCAGCCTAGAAACTGTGAGTAAATTCCAGAGAGTTTGTGACTGTCTAAAAAGATAATGAAAGATGGTAGCAAGAAGGTTGGCACCTGGCTTGCGCGATTGTATGGTGGAGACTGTATTAACTGAGACTATTAGGGATGTGTGAACGCAGTTCAGGAGTTCGGACCGAACTCGGTCCGTTCGTACGACCGAACCCGAACTGAACCCGATACCGAACTCTGAAACGACCAAACAGTTTGATCGGTTCGGATTGAGTTTGGATGAGTTTGGGCGGCAAAAACATGTCACTGGAAGGCAAGATGTGACAGGGAAGGGGAGTCAGCTGAGGAGCAGACTTCCAGGCACCAGGAGTGGAGAGGCTTAGAGTAGCAGCCAGCCTGCCCAATCACCATCCCTTTTCTCCTCAGACCACTGGCTTTTCAGGCTACGATTGGTCACGAGCTAGGCTGCACGGAGCCAATGGGGCTTGAGGTGAGGTGGGCACAGCTAGTAACAAAACTCATTGCCCTCCCCCCTTCCAACACCTTCTGAGCTAGTCACTGTTCCTGACAACAGGCATTTTCAAAGGCTCCCTCCAGCAGTTTGTACCTTCCAGCTCCTCAATCCATTGCCATCCTCCTCCTATTTCACCCACCCAAGCCATTTACCTCCATATTATCATTTATTTAGATATTAAATAGATTTAGGCATTTTTATTATTTTTTACTGCTCCCTGTGTTCTTCCTCCCCCCTCTATTGAATCCTTTTCCTCTCCCTCTATATATTCCATCCCTGATTCCCTTCCCCTGTTTTTGGATTTATTTAGAGTAGGATTATTAGGTTGATCTAGGTTTCATTTCAGTTTTTTACCCCTCCGTGTGTTCTTTGTGGTTTCCCCCCCCATCCCTGTGTAATATTGTATAGATAGATAGATATTAGATACATAGTTGTAGTAGGAGTTAGCTTAGTTATAGAGCTAGTGTTAGTGTGTAGTTATTCAGTTTTGATAGTGTAGAGTGTGTTTGTAGGACTAGGCCTTTAGATATAATATTTACTTACATAGATTTTATAGTAGTTAATAATACTATAGTTAGTTAGTGTAGATAATATTAGATTTAAAAAATTGAAATATATATATATATATATATATATATATATATATATATATATATATATATATAATTTCAATTTTTTCAATATATATATTTCAATATATTTCAATTCAATTATATATATAATTTGTGTGCATTGTGGTTGGAAGACATGGAGAAGGGAAGTAGGACAGGCCGGTCTGCTGCCCGTAAGGCGGGCAATGGGGCACGTGGCAGAGGTGGTGGTAGGGGCCATACCAGAGGAGTGGTAGCATGCAGCAGCCAGAGCCCATCACCACACCCCAAGCTTCGCAGGCATGATTTTGGGAGACAGGGTTCAGAGGCTCCCAGCAGTGGCACTAGTCTGGGTGTGGTTCGGCGGTGTCTCCTGCCAGCATCCTCCAGTGCCACACAGGGCACTGGAAGGCCTGCAGCAGTACATGAGGTTGTGGCTGTCTCTGCTGCTGCAGGAGCAGGTGTCAAATGTTCCTCCAGGGCCACCAATGTCCCCTATTGTTGAGGTGATCCCCAGCAGTCCAGGGCTGGTGGATCCCACCCTGGCTGCTAGAGCTAGGGCCCAATCCCCGGGCAATGGAAGCAGGGAGAGGAGTAGCAGCAGCAGTAGCAGCTCTAGGGGGCACAGGGAGGAGAGTGGCACTAGCATGGTGGGCAGTCAAGCCTCAGGGTCCCAGTACTCCCCTTCATGGAACATCACAGTGATTGAGGACAGTGAGGCAGAAGAAGACACTAGTCCCACAGAGGAGACGTCTGGAGCTGAGGCGATGACTGTCCCTCCTCCCAGAGCTGTGTCGCTACCAAGTTCTGCCCCTCCCAGCAGCATTGGCAGCAGGAGTGCATCACCCGGGGTGACCAGAAGGCAGGAAGGGGGAAAAAATCCTGTCTGGGCACATTTCAAGCTGGTGCAGGCAGATGATCCCAGAGAGGTGCAGTGCACTGTGTGCAATAAGCTGGTGAAGCGTGGGCAGGTGCTCACCAACCTTGGGACAACTGCCATGGCGAGGCACCTAAAATCATGCCACAGTGCTCTGCTGCTAAGCGGGAAGGCAGGGGAAGTGGATGCCAGTGGGTTCCCGACTGCAGCGGCCAGTCGCCTGCCTCCTTCAGTGGGCAGGTGTCCTGCACCAACTGCTGCCTCTAGCAGCAGGAGCAGTATTCCTGCTATAGGGGAAGAACAGCAGCAGGAGCCTCACCAGCAGCGTCAGCCCATCATGGAGGAGCTGGGGTGGGGGCAGCTTCCAAGGCCATTGGCAGCTGGAGGGTGGTGTGGCTTTCACGAGGAAGCCGGACACCTGTTGGATGAAATGATTGTGCTGGATGGTCAGCCCTTGTCCATTGTAGAGAACATGGGCTTCAAGCAGCTGATTGGGTTGTTCCTGGCCCCCCAGTTTAAGATGCTGTCCCGCACCACCCTGAGTCGGAATGTGGTGCCAGAGTTGTACAGGGCTTTGAAGGAGTGGGTGAGGGAGCAGCTGGCAGGGGCTGGGGGTGCCACTGTCCATTTCACCACCGACCTCTGGTCCACCAGGAACGCCCAGCCTGGCAGTGATGGCGCACTGGTGGCAGGACCAGGAAGCAGCTTTGGGGAGTGGCAGGAGGGGTCCCGAAGCAGGGTATAGGTGGGCCCTGCTTCAGGCACAAGTAATGGACAACCTCCACACCGCTAGGAACATTGAAGCAGCCCTGACCAGTATGGTGAGAGAGCGGGTCACGCCAGGCGTGCCCTTCACCAAGGGGTGTGTGGTGACGGACAATGCAGCCAATATACTGAAGACAGTCCATGACGGGGGCTTCACAAGCATCCCTTGTGCCACACACACCCTTCACCTGGTGGTCAGGAATGCTCTGGGCTTGCGGGAGAAGGGGATTGGGGGAGGCACCCTTAGCTCCCTGATCGAGCGGGGGAGGAAGCTGGCGGCGTTTTTTAACCAGAGCATGAAGGCCAGTGAGTTCCTCCAGGAGAAACAGGCCGAGCAAGGCTCCCCAGTGCACCAGCTCGTCCAGGATGTCTCCACACAGTGGAATTCCACCTTCCTGATGCTCGAGCGGCTTTTTGAGCAGAAAGCCGCCCTGCATCAGGTTCAACTGGTGATGGACAGCAGGTCACGTCAAGGGTACGATGAGGCGGAATGGGAGATCCTGTCTCACATGGTCTTTGTGTTGAGACCGTTCCTGGCTGTGACGGAGACTGTGAGCAGTTCCACCACCACCCTCAGCCAGGTGACCCCTCTGGTCCAGAGTCTCCACAGAAGGCTGGATGAGATTCTCGGGGGGAAGGATTGCGGCCCTCAGGGCAGGAAGCTGACCGATGAGGAGCTTAACCTGGCGCAGAAGCTGAAAGCAGAGCTGGGAGTGCGTTTTGATGTGCTCCTGCAGTGGGAGGAATATGTCTTGGCAACAATGCTGGACCCCAGGGTCAAGGGCAGCTTGGCATGCCAGACAGTGCTCTATGGCCACTGGAAGGGTGAGCTGGTGGACAGGGTCCGTCAGCCAGAGAGGGATATGCAGCAGGATGCCCCTGGGGATGGTGGAAGTGGGAGCAGCCACCCCTTTCAGCCAGTTGGGTCTATCCCTGCCCCCAGCCCTAGCGGTAGCCGCACCAGCACCCCTATTGGCAGCAGAAGCAGCTCGCCCTATGTGTAGGCCACTCTGGGGAGCATGGGGTCCTCCGCAATAGGGCAAGCAGCGTGGCTAAGGGCAGTGGTGGAGGTGGTGCCCAGGCAAAGCTACCAGAGGGAGTACGATGGCACCTCAGCACCTATGGAGACCTACCTGGAGGAGGAGCCATGCATCAATCCCAGCAGTGATCCCTTGGCCTACTGGGGAAGCAAGGTCAACATGTGGCCGGCCCTGTCAAAAGTGGCCAAGGGTATACTGTCCTGCCCACTGAGTGTCCCCAGCGAGCGGGTGTTCTCTATGGAGGGGGACATTTGCTCCCTGCACCACCTGAGACTGGGGGCCAAGTTGGTGGAGCAGTTGTTGTTCACCAAGGTGAACCTTCCACTGCTGGGATTCCCTGAGCTGCCCCTGGACAAGGATTGATGGTGCAGTGGCACATGCCAGGGGCAGTCTTGGTATGGGGCTTCTCCTCCTCAATCTGGGCTAGGCTACTGCTGTCCCTCACTCCCATTGCCTGGCGCCCCCCCCCTCTCATACTAGACGGCCTCGGCCAGCTTATCTGACTGACCGCATGATGCAGGGTGGTAACATTTTGGGACACAAACTGTAAGCCTGCCAGCTGGCCTCTAGCTAAACAATCTTGACCCGCCTATCTGACTGTCTCTCTCTTCCTTGCATGCGCTGCAGTCTTCGCCAGCCTAGCTGAGTGCCCTGCCAAGGTCCCAACCTGCCTTCCCTGCTGCCTCTCATGCCACACTACCTGTCTGCCCACCTAGGTTGCCGCCAAGCTCTAAGCCTGCCTCAGCCCGCCTGCCTGCCTCTCATTCCAAGGTGCCTGTGTGCCAGCCCAGGTTCCCGCCAAGCTCAAAGCCTGCCCCAGCCCACCTTTCTGCCTCTCATGCCAAGGTGCTTGTCTGCCCGCCCAGGTTGCCACCAAGTTCTAAGCCTGTCCCAGCCTGCCTGCCCCCCTCTCATGCCACACTGCCTGTCTGCCCACCCAGGTTGCCACCAAGCTCAAAGCCTGCCTCAGCCCACCTGCCTACCTCTCATGCCAAGGAGCCTGTCTGTCTGCCCAGGTTGCTGCCAAACTCTAAGCCTGCCCTAGCCTGCTTGCCTGCTTCTCATACCATGCTGCCTGTCTGCCCATCCAGGTTGCTGCCAAGCTCAAAGCCTGCCTGTCTGCCCACCCTGTCAACCCTGGGTGATGTGCCCTACTTGCCTGGTAATTCCGCTGCTGCTGTCTGCTGGTCCATGGGCACTCTGCTCTGGCAAATCCAAATGTGCCCACGCGATCCTGCTGCTGCCATCTGTTGCTGTATGGGAGCTCTTCCCTGACAAATCCTACCATTCTGGCTCGGCTCCATGGGTGCAGCGCACAGGCAAATCCTGCCAATGCCGTCTCTGCTGTTCTCCAGGTTCTGTGCCTGGGCAATGCAATGTCTGCTCCTGCTGCCAATGCTGCCTCTGGGCAATCCAATGTCTTCTGCTTCTGTCAATGCTGCCTCTGCTGTGCCACTGCATCTAGCCCTAGAATCCACCCTTGGGGTTATGGGGATGTCATTCCGCTCAAATAGAGTCATCATGCCACGGCATCAAGAAACAGTCACTCCAGCCCCGGGACTCACCATCAGGGTTCTAGGGCCTACGTTACTGGTAGGAAGGGCTGTCCAATATCTAGAAGCTGCCACTTTACCCCCAGGACCCACCCTCAGGGTTCATGGGTCTGTCATTCCACAGCATCAAGAAACAGCCACTCCAGCCCTGGGACCTACCATCAGGGTTCTGGGGTCTACGTTACTGGCAGGGAGGCCTGTCCATATCCAGAAGATGCTACTCTACCCCCAGGCTAGAGCACTGCATCTAGCCCCAGGACCCACCCTCAGGGTTCTTGGGCCTGTTATTCCGCTCACGGGGACTTGTCATGCCACTGTCTAAAGAAACAGCCACTCCAGCGCCAGGACCCACCATCAGGGTTCTGGGGCCTGTTACCGGCAGGGAGGGCTGTGTCCAATATCTAGAAGCTGGCTGTCACTCTAGCCCCAGGCCAGGACCCCCCCTCAGGGCTCTTGTGCCCTGTTATTCCGCTTATGGGGCGCTGTCATTCCACCTTTTCTTTACGAGTTAGCAACCTGCTGTTCATGGTGAGAAAGAGAGAAATAAGAGAGACAGAGAGAGAGTCTTCCCACTGCTAGAAGGAGAGACAGACATGACAGACACCATGTTGTCACCTGCACTATATGGCCAGAGAGAGAGAGAAAGAGAGAGGTTCCCCGCTAGAACGAGAGAAATGGGGGTGGAGGGGGAGAAGTGTATCCAGCTCAAGCTGCCTGGCACCTGCCAGAACCAGCGAGAGCTCTCATCTGTGCCCACATCCACCAGCAAACCTACCAGAATGAGATAGAAATAATAACACACAATGTATTATATGTGCCTGCCTGCCTGTGTGCGTTCTTGTACCTGCTACCACCTGTCGCATGATTGAATGAAGTGTGCCCAACCATGCACTAATTGTAGGGACATCATTCAACTCCCATAGGCTGTCATTCCACTGTACCTGAATCAGTCATGCCCTCCCGTCCCAGGAACCATCAACGAGATTCTGGAACCATCATTCCAGTCAATGGGGAATGTCATTCCATTCCACTAAATCCAGAAGCCCGGTGCCCGCACGCTGGCCTGCCCCCCCCCCCAGCCTACTTCTCCGCACTCACCCACGGATGCTCACTGAAGCTAGCTGCTGAAAAAAAAGCCCCTCTGACCACCAGTACCCGCCTGCTGCTGCCAAAGAGCCTGTCTCTCTTTCTCTCTGGCACACCCACACAGACAGAAGCCCTGCCCCTCCTGGGGGGCTGTCTGCAAGTTGAGACCCTGCTGCTGGCACATTTTGGGTTAATACCTGCTATGCTACATGTGGTGCCAAGTACTGCTGGTAGGAATCGACAAGCTGTATGAGATTCTGCCACCTGACAGAACTTCAGCACAGAGGGATAAAAGATTGGAAAGTTAAACAAAGCTCATAACAACAAATAACATTTTTATGAACACTTTTTAAACAACAACATTATAAAACCAAAACCAAACATATATAAAAAGAAAGGAAACTTTTAACTTAGGGGTCTATCTACTAGTCTTTGGGCCTGTCCCCCGGAACTTGGGGGAAAGGCAAAAGCCGGGCGCAGCACAGGACTTAGGGGCGGGCACCCTGTGCTCCAGCATTTCATAGCCATGGGCCAAGGCGAAGTCCACGGCCCCTGCCACAGCTGCCATGACTGCATGCCACCTGGAGACCGACTGGTGGTACAGTTCTAGGTTGTCCATCTCGGCGGAGATGTACTGGGAGTACGCCTCCACCTTCTTTTTCTCCACCTCGAGCTCCTGGAACTATTCCACCAGACGGTTCTCCATGGTGGTTGCATGCAGCCGTAGGCCATCTACAAAGTCCTAGGCAGGCCTCTCCACTTTGGCCTGAAAGGGCCTTGCCGCTGCAGGCTCCTGGGACCCAGGGGACTCCACATCAGAGCTGGAGGAGGGGGAAGGGCTTTGATGGTGTCCCTTCTGGCGTGCCTTCCCTTCCTTCTTCTGGTGCTGATGCTCCAGCTCCACGGCCACGTCAAAGTCATGCTGCCTCACTGTCTTGCCATGGAGCTTCTCAATATGGGCTATCAGCCCTGTTGTGGTCACCTGGCTGTGCCTTTTAAAGCTTCTGCTGAAGATCTAAAGAACATAAAAAGATAGGAACATAAGAAGTGCCATACTGTGTCAGACTAATGGTCTGTCAAGCCCTGCCTGCATTCTGTCTCCACAAGTGGGTGGGCGGCCATTTCTCTCTCTGCAGGGGACTTCCATTCCTAACAGGTCATAGGGCAATCCATTCCCTGTTGTTCCAGCCCCCGTGCCTTATCTTTCAGATGGCGTATTTGACACCCTTCTCATACCACCACCAGACATCGGACCTTGTCCGCCCACTGTCTGGGGGTGGCACTGGCGACTTCCCCCTTGGTGTCCTGCACCTGGCAGTGGCATTGGATTCCTCACCCTCACCCTCTCTGAAACAGGAACACATAAACAGCTTCTAAGTAATATTCTGTATTTATGATGATGCCTCTAGTCCTCCCTCCTTGGGGTGCTAGGGATGGCAATGGGAGATGGTGACCCTGGCTGGCACGTGCAAATCCAAAAGACCCTGGCTGGCATGTGCAAATCCCACCATTATTTGGGTGCTAGGGATGGCAACTGAAAAGACCCTTGCTGGCACATGCAAATCCTGCCCTTATTGGGATGCTAGGGATGGCAATGGCAACTGGAGACCCTTGCAAGAGATGACTGGCATGTGTTTGGGTGGATGCTTCCTTCGGCTCATGCCTGACTTCTGGAAGAGCCCCACACACCCTCTCCCTCTGTGGAAGACATCCGCTGCCACCCGCTGATGCCCACTGTTTGTACCTGACGGCCAGTGCCTACCACCCATGCACCCACCCGCATGCCAATGAGCTCCCTCTAAAGTATAGTATTCTTCTTGTCCTCAAAGTAGAAGTTTACAACCCTGGCAGCACCTCCTGTGCCCTCTTGCTCCTCTGCTGAGGAGCCAACCTCCACCAACAAAGGTCTAGCGGCAGGAACCTCCTCCTCCTCCTCCACCAGCTCTGCCATCTTGGCCTTCCCCCAGGCCTGATTAATCCTCCTCTTCATTTTTTTTCCCTTCAGACAAAAAACAGTCAAACAGTCACCCACACCAACCAACCAGCCAAACCAATACAGTCAAACCAACACACAGTCCAACACAGCCAAAACACACCAAACAAAACCAAACAGGCAGCCAGCCACAACACACATGCTCTCTCACCACACAAGCTCCGCACACAATCGAAATTCTGGTTTCTGGTTTCCAATGCGGTTTCTGGTTTCCAATGCGATCATGGGACCACGCGATACCTAGACCAAAACCGAAACCGATTTCTGAACACCCGAACTGAACGCCACCAAACCGAACCCAAATGCAGTCCCCGGACCGAATGACCAAATCCAAACTTGGCTCCCGAACCAATGACTGAACAACCGAACCGCGATCTGTTCGCACATCCCTACCTGATATGTTGACAGAGAGTGTGTGGAGTTAATAAAGAGACACTGAGCTAAATTCCCCCAAAGTGAGTGACTATGAGGGGCCCAGTCCTCCAGGGAGTTACCTTCGGCAAACCACACTCTGTTACAATGTGCCTGAGTGCACCACATGTGCACACTGTGTATGCACCGTGTGCAGTGGGTGTGTGCTATGAACACACACCATGAACACACCAAGTATGAGCATTGTACATGTGCAGTACATGTGCACACAGTGTGCATGTGGAGCTTGAATTTGGGCCATAGGGTGCAGTCCTTCACCATTAATGGTGAAGGTTCAATGACCTTCACTGTGAATTAGATCAGGGTTGTTCAACCCTGCTAATTTTGTTAGATCTGTCGGCTGCTTTTGATACCGTTGACCATGAGATGCTGGTGACTCGCTTGTGGGATTGAGCTGGAGTGGGCAAGATTGTCCTTGACTGGTTCCGCTCCTTCCTGGCCAGGAGAACTCAGTGTGTGGTGCTTAGGAATTGTTCTTCATCTCTACGGGACCTCACATGTGGTGTCCTGCAAGGTTCTTTTCTGTCCCCGCTCTTGTTCAACATGTATTTTCAGCCACTTGGTGAGGTTGTGAGACGGAATGGGGTGCAGTGTCATCAATATGCTGATGACACCCAACTCTACCTCTCATTTTCATCTGACCCAGACCCGGCAGTCTTGGTGCTTACCTGATTTCTGGCAGCTGTTGGGAATTGGATGAGGGCGAGCTGACTGAAGTTGAATCCCGACAAGATGGAGGTGGTGGGAAGGGCAGTGGACATGGCAGTTCCCATCATTGATGGAGTCTGCCCTCCACTGGTATCCCAGGTCCATAGTCTGGGTGTGCTCCTCAATCCGCAGCTCCACCTGGATCTCCAGGTGGGGGCTGTGGCGAGGAATGCGTTTCGCCAATTACATCTGGTGCGATGGCTTTGGCCGTATGTTTCAGATAGTGACCTGACCACCATCATCCATGCTTTCATTACCTTGAGATTGGACTATTGCAGCGCACTGTACATTAAACTACCTATGATAACGATCTGGAGACTGCAGCTAGTGCAGAATGCTGCGGCCCGTCTCCTTACGGGGACAGGTCACCGTGAGCACATTACACTGGTGCTCCGGGTTCTGCACTTGCTGCCTATAGTCTTCCAAGCTCGATTCAAGGTATTGGTTTTGACCTATAAAGCCCTATACAGCCTTGGCCTGACTTACCTGTGGGATCGCCTCACTCTCCACACTCTGGAGCGGCCTCTGCGGTCCACTGGGGGTGCCCTTCTCAAGGTCCCCTGTGTGGCCCAGGGGGCCACTATGGAGAGGGTATTCTCAGTGGCCGCTCCTAGGCTGTGGAACTCCCTCCCAGTGGAGGCCCGGGTGGCCCTGGATCTCCCCTCCTTCCGTCATATGTGTAAAACCTGGCAGTTCGGCCTGGTTTTTGACAAGGGAGATGGGGTGTAGGGTGGGATGGGGAGGGGTTGGTTTTGGTTTTGTGCCTTTCTTTTTATTGTATTTTTGGTTTTATTGTTTCTGTGTGTGTTAATGTTGTAAGTCACCCCAGCATGCTTGGAGCAGGAGGGGCAGAGTAGCAAATGATTTTATTAATTAATTAATGTCAATGAGACCTGAGCCATTGACTTAAATGGCAGAGGACAGTGTCTGTAGTCTTTACTATGTGCTGTGCTCTCAACCCAATCCTCAGTGTTCCACAAATGCAACCACTGTTCAAAGAGGCTTGTGCCAGTGAAGTACCCCACTAAGGATTAGACTGACAATCTCGGCACCCCGTCTCTTACCATACCATCTCTCTCTTTTAGTATTGCTCATTATCGTGAGTTCCTCTACCTGCTCTACTACTATAACCCCCTTGCACCTTTTCTGAATTCCGTCCTTTCTCTCATCTTCACCTTTAACTTCAGCCTCTCCTCCACACTTGCATTCATTATTTTTGAATGAATAAAAGCTACAAGTCAGGACTTTTCCCTTCACTTTATAAAGAGTCCGAGTATAATGTACTCATGAACCTGGCTCATTATAGCCATACTAAAAATCCAGCTGTCTTAGCAACTAGAAGCAGAATACAAGTCCTCATTTGTGTGTTCTGTGAATGTGTAGCACCGTGTGTCACTATGTAAGGCTGTTGTATAGTCAAAATCTCCTTGACTTTTTGACAGGGTGAGATAGAGCTCATTCTGAACTGCAGAAAATGATTTTGAATCCGAGTTCACTATGATGACTATGACCTCTGGGTGATATATTTCCCACTATGTTTACTTTATCCTCAGCGAAAGTTCATTAGTTCCCCACTATATATTTTTAAATGGCTTATTGATGTTGCTGGGACTATACAGTTGAAGGATAGATGGGCATTTAGCATGGAAATGTTTCAGCTAAAAATAATGGGAAATAGAACAAATTAAAGAGAGAGAGAGAGAGAGAGATATGACTCATTCATGCCAAACGTTCGCCCAAACTGCTCTCCAAATACCAATGATGAAGTAAAACCCAAATTCCAGAGAAATGGTCCTAAATCACACACTCACTGAAAAAATCCTTTATATCCCTCAATAAAAATAAAACTGGTGCATGAAATCAAGGACAGAAGCCCTTTAAGAACTGAGTGACAATGATAAGTAATGATGGGAAGCATTGAACAAAACCCCTCTCCATTGGATCTGACTGTAAGACATACTCTTCATTTTAAATCCAGCACAGCATTGGCCCTTTTCACACAGACTCTAACACTGATAAAATGGGTGTTACATTTTATTATACATGTTGCAGGTCACCCATAGAGCACACTTGCAACATGTATAATAAAATGTAACACCCATTTTATCAGTGTTAGAGAGTCTGTGAGAAAAGGGCCATTGTTTCCCCAAAAGTCAGTATTTCAGTCCACCAGGGGTCATGGGAACTGAAGGCTCTAGATAAGTCCCCAGCTCCATACTCCAGCAGCAAAGAGCCAGCTTGTGGTAGAGAGCTCACCTGCACTGCTGACTGGCCCCACTGCAGTGCAGTGATTGGACTCACTGTGTCTGGAGTCCATGCAGTGGACAATCAAACCATGCTCTCTGCAGGAGGAGCTTTACCAAAGCCATGTGTGTGAGTAAATGTTACACCTGTTAGTCAGTATTAACCAGCACAGACCATCATGAACACGTATTGGGTTGCTTACATCAGCTCATGCATAGCCACTGGTACACACAGGTGTGTGTGGAAACTTCCCCTTCCAGTGATCACTCTGAATAACTATTAAAAGCTCCAAAGGCCATATAGAAGGGTGGTAACAAAGAAGACATTCACTCACAGCAAGTGGATGTCCACCTGCCCATTTATTATGCCCCCCCCCCCGCCGGCCACTTGACCACTGCCCGTCCCCCTAGGGTGGTGGGTGATAACAGTGATTGGATATATAAATTTTATGTAATCAAAACAAAAGGTAATAGGGCAGAGGCCTAGTGGGCTGCAGGCCCTTTAAGGCTGCAAGGAGTGGCGCTTGACCACACCCACTCTGGGACAATATAACAGGCAGCCTGAGGCAAAGGAGTTCAGCTGGCTGCTGGTTGAGTAAGAAAGCACATCTCTGCAGGAAGACTGGAGAGAGCGAAGCTCCTGAGGGCTAATGCCTTGAAGCTGGATGTCTTGGAGGCTACAAGCTGTTGACTGTGTGCCAGTCAAGCCGTTGACTGTGCCAAAGGACTGTGCTTGGCTAGGCTGGGGCTAGCTAGGGCCAAGGGGGTTTGAGGGGTTGCATACCTGGTGGCAGGCAGAGACTGGCTGATGTGAAGTGACTCTGAACTGTGTATGTATAAATAAAGAATTCTTACAGCTAATTCCCTGTGTGGAGACTGACTCTGGGGTGTGGAAGTGGACAACACTCACAAGCAGGCCCTGCGCTGTCATAGTATATAATCTGTATGGTTGGGATTGCCTCTTTGCTACTGGCCAAATTCAGTGCTCCAGAGCATAACCAGTGCCCCTCTGGATGGAGGTCAGTAAAGTCTGCATCGCTAACTAACAGTCTGATCTCATCAATGAGCCACTCCCCAAGCTGTGCTCCATAGGAACTCATCACCTCTCGCTGACACATTCTCGCATACCACCTACGACATTCTGAGGGCTCATCTGGGTGAATCAGTGTAATGTGCAAATACTATAAGCTGTATCCTATATCTTTGTCCAATTAAAATACAGTAAAAATACAGGAAATAATGGGTGGGAGGTGTTATGTAAGTATGATAAAATACTATTCTTCTGGTATAGTCTGTGTACAAGTAATGTGCTTTGATAGAGTAAAAATGAGAGAGGAGAGGGTTAAGTTATGTCTAACATTTCATATGAAAGCTTGATGGGACTTGGGATGATGGATGCCACCTGTTAATGCAGGGAACTATCTGGAGGCAGAGTGGGGGCTCTCTGAGTGTCCTGCTCTTGAGCAAGATGGAAAAGTGACTCAGGTAATCGAAGGATTGTTGGAAGTACGTTTAGGTATTTGTTGGCAGGTTCAAGTGCGTTTGTGCACCTTCTCCAAGACTTTATAGTTTACCATGCTGTCGTCTTATCCTATTCCTCTCCCTGCACTGCTGTCAGCCAGTCTGTCTTTAATTCAAATTGTTATCCTTGTGGTGTGTTTGTTTAGTTATATGTCAAGGCAAACTGGCAACAGTGATATTGTATGAAACCAAGTCAATCCTAGAGACAACTGTTCATTCCCAGAGTACAGTGAGCTCCCCAAGGACTCTGGAAGTGGCCATCTGAAGAAGGTGCAAGTATAACCCTATTTTTTTGGCAAAGTTTCATAACCTAGCAGGATGATGATATTTAGCCCAAAGCAGGGGTGGATGGAGTTAAATATTACACAACTATTTGGATCTCTTTCAATTCTTGGGAAATTGGAGCCAAATTGTAAAAACTTTGAAAATTATTACGTTGAACAAAAATTTAAAGTAGAGCAATTTAAAAAAAAAAAAAAAAAAAAAAAAAAAAGATGCAAAAGATTTCACATTGCATGGATTTTGTCTGAGGACTGGTGCTTTCCACAGACAAAATAACCAATGTGAGCAAAACAAAATACTGACAGAAGATAAAGATGCCTGTAGAAACACCAGTAATTTTATTTATTAATTTTTTTACAGGCCATTGCTTTGGCTATATGTAAATGCTGTAAAATAGTAGGATTCTATACATTTGTGTTCTGCCGGGGCTGTCTGTCATTCTGTGATTCTAGGCAAAAGACAGAGTTGGAAATTACCTCAGAGGTCATCTAGTCCTGCTCCGTGCAGGAAATCTGCAGCTACCGCATCCCCGACAGATTACTGTCCAGCCTCTGTTTGAAAACCTCCAGCGAAGGAGAGCCCACCACCGCCCTCGGCAATTTGTTTCACTGTCGAACAGCTCTTACCATTAGTAAGTTCTTCATAATGTTTAACCGAAATCTGTTTTCTTGTAATTTGAGCCCATTATTTCTAGACTTGCCTTCAGGGGCAAGAGAGAACAACTCTGCCATCCTCTCTGTGACCGCCCTTCAGATATTTGAGATGGTTATCATGTCTCCCCTTAGTCTTCTCTTCTGTAGGCTAAACATACCCAGCTCCTTCAAGCTTTCCTCATAGGATTTGGATTGCATTCACACCTGGTGGCAGTGGTGCCCCCGCAAGCCAAAGACACAGCGGGGGAAAGGAGGTGGAAGCCAGAAATACCACCAGTGTGAACGGGGTTCTGCTGTGACTTAACTCACAAATGACTGGGCTGGATTTTGAGCCCTGTCATTTGCAAGTAAAGTCACAGCAGAACCCTGTTTTCACCGACCGTACTTCCGGCTTCCGCCTCCTTTACCCCGCTGCATCTTTGGCTCGCAGGAGCACCACTGCTGCCCTGCCATTAGGTGTGAATGGGACCTCAGTTTCCAGACCGCTGACCATTTTTGTTGCCCTCCCCTGAACCCATTCCAATTTGTCAATGTCCTCCTTAAAGTGTCGTGTCCAGAACTGGATACAGTACTCCAGGTGAGGTATCACTAAACTTAATGCAACTTTTCATTTAACTTTCCATGCTGCTATGCTTGGTAACCTGTGCAAAACAGACTATCTCACCATGCTCTCCCACTACCAACCAATTCCATCTCAGCTGCCAGTTAGAGGTGTCTTCCTAAGCAACACTCCAGCTCCGCCAATGGTGGCTGGTGGGTTTCAAGGCTGGTCGGGCAGGGAGTGGGAGGGGCCAGGCTAACGGTGGGCAGGGCCAACCAGAATTTTGAGATTAATATAGAATTTTAGTCTCCTTTCCCATCTGTAAAAATGGGAATGTGTGTCTGTCTCTACCTGTGTTCCTCTCACTCTTGTTCTTAGATTGTGAGACTAGACTGCTGGGGATTGTAGTGGATTTTAATGGCTGCACTCTATTGCCAAATTCAGATTCAACTTGGGAGACAGGACCCTTACAAACTGGGTCCAGTTTTAAGATACTAACAATAAGTAACACTAATAGCTCTAGGCCACCTGAGGCACTCTTGGGTTCCTAGCCTGTCTGAATAATCTGTCACCTACCAACAGCATAAGCTTCTGGGTGGGAGAGGTGCTGATGGACCCACCCACCCCCATCAGCACCCAAAGTATAAGAAATATGTGGTGGACTCAGGACCTTTGGCACTTTAAGAACCCCACATCTGTGGGGTATGCGCAGGGGCGGATTGGCCATTGAATGCACCGGGAGGATTCCCGGTGGGCCGGGCTGGGGGCCGGTCATGCTGTCTTTTTTTTAATTATTCTTAACAAACAAAACAAAAAAATTGTTGGTCCTGACCCCTGTAGGGTTGGGTTGGGTTGGAGGTGAGGGGGAGGGCTTACCTGACTCTCCCTCTTAGTAGGGCTGAAGCAGCAGCGGGGACAGCGATCGGGCTGGGAGATAAGGCTGTTTGTTTACAAACAGCTCCTGCCATGTGCTGATCAGAAGGTTGCTACCTTGTTAAAGAAGGTTCTTCGAGATGGCTC
>QEPC01007467.1:263027-287189 GCA_003113815.1 Sphenodon punctatus
TTGGGGGCCACTGAGCACTGAAACGGAGTGATTTGGGGAGCCAGAGCACTGAAATGAGGGCCAGTACCCCCACCAGTGGCAGTCTCCCCCCTGCCATCCCCCCATAACCTCCCGCTCACCCCTGCCAGGCTGCTGAGGATCTGAGTCTGGGGACTCAGCTCCGATAGGCCCCAAATCTGGTACACTCTGCCCACCCCAAGCCACGCCCCCAAGCCACGCCCCCTTAGCCCATTTCTGGCGTGCCGGCGGCAAAGCCACCGGCACAGGGCCACTAACACTATATTTTCCCGGGCCACTTTGATTTCCCAATCCGCCCCTGGGTATGCGTATGTGTGACTCAGCCATTATCCAGGTCTACAAACTTACATATATTCACCAATGCAAATTATCCAGGTTGTACTTAAGTGGACCTGGACACCATTGCAAAGAAGTAGGTGAATGTTAGCATATTTAGCACAATTACTTTCAAACCAAACAGAAAACTGCTCATTAATGCTCTTTGGCAACAGACCACACAGATTGAGTGATCAAGGTGGTCCCACAAGCAGAAAGGAGGGCTGGTACAAGCGACAGGAATCTTTTAGTTCACATGTAAAATGGAGAAAGACATCCGAACAGGCAAAGGAAACAAAAAAACATTACAGTGGTTGGGAAAGAGAGGGCTGGTACAAGCGACAGGAATCTTTTAGTTCACATGTAAAATGGAGAAAGACATCCGAACAGGCAAAGGAAACAAAAAAACATTCCAGTGGTTGGGAAAGAGAGGACTTCTAAGGCAAGAAAGCATGATTGTGGAGAACAGTAGTGACCCCCTCCAAAAAAAAAAGAAAAAAAAGAAAAACACCATCACAAGTAAACCCAGAGGTCAAGTGGGACAAAAAGAAATCTGGAAAGCAAACTTTCACAAACTTGTAACAAAAGGTTTAAAAAGCAAGGAAAAAACCTGCCCAGATTGGCCATTTCACACAATGCAACAGTGGCCCAGCTCACAAAATAGATACATCCCCTCTCTTTCTTGCCTGGGCCAAATCAGAAGAAGCATTAGCAAAGAAAGCTTTCACAAACCCCATTCTTGTAAGAAAAAGGTTTAAAAAGCAAGGGAAAAAAACAAACCCAAATTGGCCACCCACACATGATGGATGCTGGGCTGTGAGCTCTGCTGCAATTAGGGTGGCCATACCTCCGCTTTAAAAGAGGACACTTATGAAAAATACAGGGCTGCACCTGCACCTGCACCATTTGTTTTTCATAAGCGTCCTCTTTTAAAGGGGAGGTATGGCCACCCTAGCTGCAACAACCCCTTTTCCCTCTCAAAGCCTCAAAATAACTCGCCAGTTTGGAGGAGGCTGCTGAGGTCCAGAGCCAGAGTAGGAGATCTTTGCTTGCAGGAGCCTGGAACCATCTGGAAGGAAGGAGGACTCTGAGACAGAGCTACAGCCTAGCCTAGCTGAGCGCCAGGTGGACTACAGACTCAAGAGGGAGTGAACAAACCTTCCCTGATCTGCAGTCCCTCCGTCTGGCTCATAAGTGTCTGGGGGGAGGGGGTGTTTTTCTAGGCACCCTCCCAGCCCGCTTAACTGGCCACCAGGTTTGTCCCCTTCTCTTCCTCCTGATTGGACAGTGCGCAGATGCCCAGTAGGGCACTGGGTACAGCATCCTACCAGCTCTGGCTTGCATGTGTGCACTGCCTGCCCTGCTCAGGAGGGCCCCCAGCCCCATCTCCTCCCTGTTGTTCCCAAGCAGCCTGACCCTACTTCAAATTGCGCACCATGCATGCCCCATCCTCTTGTGCTCCCCCCCACTCCTTACCTGCATTGATTGTGGAGCAGCAGCAGCGCCTGGGGCAATGGCAGAGGGCAGTGGCAGAGGTCAGCAAGTATCAGGCGCTGGGAGCAGGGAGGCCGGGAGGGCACTGCCCCAGCATCCCAATATTAGAACTGCCACTAAGCTCAGCTATTCCTGATTTTATTTAACTTTCAACTTTTGTGTATTGCGATTTTACTATTCCACCAAAGCCATCCATGGCAAAAGGTGGTAGTAAAGATTGTTCCCCATAATAGGTCAACTGCTAGTAACCTCTGACTCCTTCCAGCAGGGTCATTCCACATAATTTTATTTATTTATTTAAAAAACTTATTACCCCATCCCTCCTACCAAAGGCAGCCCAGGGCGGCTTACAATATAAAACATAAAATTCATAAAATAACAACAAAAAGGGACAAAAACAAAAGAGAGAGAATGGTCTGCTCTGTTCCAAAAGACAAGATCATTGCAATGCTGTTACATCATTGTCATTCCACACAGCCTTCTCAGTGTGAGTTACAAGTATTTAGCCCCTTGTCCATCGATGTCATTCTACCTGATGGTCCAGGACTGCAACATCAGTGCAAGAATTGTTATTTTTTTAATCTAATGACAAAAATTAGTATTGGTATGATTGGTATAATTGTGTTGGTATTGGTACAGTTATAACTGCAGCTCTAAAACTGAGGGGTGTGTGTATGCCTTGTAATAAAAATTAAAAAGTGGGACATATGTACAAAGAGCTAGAATTATATACAGCCACACATATGGTCACCTCATATATCAATAGAGACTGAAATCTATGAATGGACTAACTGAACAATCGAAGTGGGGGTATCTGAGCAGTAACACAATTTAAATGTAGGTGACTAGATTCTAGACATGGGGTACAATCAAATACACGTTTTGAGGGTCACAAGTTCCTTGTGTATTTTAAGCCTTATGAGGTGGCTGGACAGAATTGGTCTCGCTTTCCTCAGTTAATAAATACTAATGATACACTGGGCACAGAGCGGTTAAATAGATTACATTTAACACTCCCCAAAGGAAAAAAGTTACAAACATTATTACAAGCAACGCACACATACGGAAAACTGGTGAATTCAACTGTAGTTTTGCTGAAAATAAACTTTAAAAAAAAAGAAAAGAGTGAAACAAGTGGGCAAATGAGGTACAGGAAGCTTCTCAAATGTCCTGGTGCGACAGTTTTGCAAATATCTTTTCTGGAGGAAATGAATGGGACTTTTGGAAAAGTCCTGTTGGCCTTATTCTGGTTTGTTTTTGCTTTCATTTTATATGATTGTGTCTATATTTATTTTTGTCATAGACAACCAACGCAGCACCTTTCCCTTCCAATTTCTGCTGTAAGCAGAAATATCACTACTACTACTCAGCCAGGAACTACATCGAGACAGATAAGATACCCTGGCCCTTTCTGCTTTAACTCCTGAGCAACCTCTGCCTATTTGAATCACAAAGGTTGCTAGAGATGGGGCATCCATGGTGACGTTTGTGCCCTACAAAATTTAAGGGTTCAGTTGGCCAGGCACCCTAGGAAAGTACCCTACCTATTAGACGAAGTGTTGTATTGGAGGCCATGTGGTGTTGGACATGCGGCTTTTTAACAAACAAATGGGGAACTGTCAGAGGTAAACTTGTTAGAGATATAGAGCATACAGTATGTACTATTTGCATGTTACACGGATACACCCCACATAATAACAATGTACAAAATGACAATATACACACAATACGCTGAGTGTGGTTAAGTAGGAAAGTTAGCTTGAGTTCTTTTAATATGGTCAAGCAGAAAGTTACCTTGAGTTTTGCATCCATATTACTTGGCAGAGACCACTTTCCGTGGGAAAGTCTTGGACTCAAAAGACGTGCAGCTTCCATTTCATGAGCCTGGTAGAAATGCAGCTCTTTGACTGAAAACATGCACATCCAGCAAAGTACCTTCTCCTTACTCTGCCAGATGCGTATGTTTGCGGTCAAAACTGGATAGAAGGGTACGAGTAGATGGGTGAGAATGTGAAAGTGGGATAGACAGTGGACTGTGTTTTTAAGGAAAGCATAGTAACGGGCATGTATTAAGTTGCATTTACAGATTAAGATGTAATGAGCCAAGCAATTGTTGAATTATTTACATTTATGTAGTAAGAAAACCTGAACCAATCAGTTGTTGAAGATTGTGGCGGGGAACCAATTGGGGATATGCATTTTATGTAATCAAAAGAAAGGTATATAATCTGTATGGTTGGGACTGCCTCTTTGCTACTAGCTAAACTCGATGGTCCAGAGTGTAACCAGTGCTCCTCCAGATGGAGGTTGATAAAGTCTGTATCCCTTGCTAGCAGTCTGGTCTCATTACCCATCACCTCTCACTGATGCTGACACATCCTCGCATACCACCTGTGACACACAACATTCACACATGCTGGGTTTCCAGAGCATGCAGACCCTGCTGTGCAGGCTAATGTGTGCCCACATGTCCGCATCTCCTCAATTAGGTTGTGTGCAACCTTGCACATATACAGGTCTGCCAGCACCATAAAGGTGTGGGTGAAAAGTCTAGTGTTTCAAGGAGTGCCTGCTTCCTGCTCTCTCCACTCTTGCTCTCACTGGTGTGCACGTAATGCCTGCCTTGACTGAAATGCCGAACACATACCAAATTCAAACCTGCATTGTCCCAGCTCGTCCTGGTTTGCAGCACCTGCCCGGCCCCAATGGCTGCTCTTCCTGAGCCACTGCATTCTGAGGAGCGTCTTCCACCAGCTTCCCAGCACCTTGGCCATGACTTACATTGACAGCCAGACAAACCGCCAGCACCACTACCTTGACTGAGGCATCTCAGCCACTCTCTGCCTAGTGATTTGTCTGCCAGAGTTGCATTCCCTGGAGTGAGGATGATGCCAAGGCCTACATGAGGAGCAGGAGGTACAATATCAACTGGTAAATTGCTATAAGAATAAGGCAATGTTCCAGCAGATCTCCCTCCAAATGGCACAGCAGGGATACGAATCAGTGCTGGCAGTGGGTAAAAGGCCTGCGAAGGAGATACGGTTTTGCTCTGGCTGCAGGAGGCAAACATCGCCGTACTGCAGGCTGCTGGACCAGTTTCTGTGCATTGATGGAGCTATAGTGGCATCCCACCCCACTACGGCTGCACCTTCATCAGGAGTCAGAAGCGGGTGGATAGAGCTTCCCCACTACCTGCTCTGACTCCCACCATGGCACCTGTGACTGCTGGTGGGGATCCCTCCATGCTCGTCCCCGCCCTGGAGTCAGCACTTGTTGATATGGACACAGACACCGTGACTCTCTCAGGGTCTACCCCCTTGAGCTGGAGAGCCAGCCCTTATTTAAGGAGCCACTGGAGGTGGTACTGGAGGGTACGGAGGACCTGGGAACCACCTTTATCAAGGAGGCAGAAGAGAACAGTAAGATAATGCACTGGAGGTGGGGGTTGTATTTATTTACACAGCTGCATGGTAAACGGTGTCCCCCCCCCCCCTTTACTCTGTTACCAGGTGGCCATTTGAGTACTGGGGAGCAACATGAAAATCCCCAGGACACAGCAGAACCCAGCATGAATGATAAGTGCCTGACTTCTGTATGTCCTTCATTGGGTGGGCAGGGTCTCAAACACTGGGTGGGAAAGGCACCCTGGTGGGATGGCAGGCTGGCCAGGGGGAGGGTGTGTGTAAAACAAAATGGTGGTGCTTTATTTCTCTATGTTCTTCACTCCTCTGCAGTGATTGCTGCAGGAGAACCTCAGGCTCCCGAGATCCCACCACAGCAGCGAAGGCCAGGTACTCGTTCATGCTTCCATTTGGGGAGGCAGAGGGCTTTATATTGGGTGGGAAGGGTGGATGGAGGCTGAAACACGGGTGGGAAGCTGTGTGGGGTTGTATCCTTGTTGCCTTGCTACAGGTCTGCCACCAGAACAGGCACAGACAGAACCCCTAGCCACAAGCGTCCAATGCAACCAGGACCTGTGAGCTTGCAACCAGTAGAGCAGGGAGGATTTGGCAAAGGAGCTGCTCGCAGAGACCCCCCAGCAGGCGGATGAGATCTAGGACACGATACAGGGCAAGGCCAGGAAGCCTGGACAGCTTTTGCCACAAAACACCACAGAATGCAAGGCATTTGCAGCTGAGGCCCACCTGGACCACCAGCAGGAGGACAGGCAGTGGGCCTGCATTTGGCAGCAATCTGAGTGTTCGCGCAGCATACTTGAGAAGGTGGGCAAGGATATGGCAGATCTGTTGGTACAGACTGCTTCAGTATCTCCATCTCCATATCCAGACCTCCCCGCTGAAGCATGTAGTTGCTGTGACTGTGAGCACTGTTGCTCAGGGGTAGGTGCCCTATGCCAACCCCCATGCCAGGTTCATGCCACCACACCTGGATCCCGCCTGCCCACCATGATTTTTCCAACAGTCAACCCCCCAGCCAAAGCACCTGAGTCCTTTTTGCCCTGCACTCATGCTCCTGAATGCCATGTGGGCTTGGCATGCCTCCCTCACTGCCAGTCCCACCACGAGCAGCACACCTCCAGCAAGCACTCCCTCGCAACCTCCATGGCCGGACATGCAGGAGGAGGAGGAGGAGGAGGAGGAAAATGTCCCCCTGATAGTCATGCCACCCACTGAGAGAGCGTGCCCAGATGCCCCCAAAAGGGGCAGGTGGCAGAAAAAAGTAAATGTACTTTCTAATTAAGTAAAAGCCCTTTCCCACTAAAATTCACTAAAGGTAAATAAACGTTTGTATTGTGAAATAAAGTTGTTTTTCACAATTCATGTTTTCTCTGCTTATTCTGGGAAAGGTGGGAGGTTTAGGAGGGTAGGAGTAGTGGAGAATGGCATAGCAATAAGATACTTTGGGTGTTGGAAGGGAAGCGGGGTGGGGGTGGGGTGACGGGTACACCAAAAACGGCCATGCCATCTTTGGCCATGCACTTGCACATGAGGGTGGGGAGGACATGGGGGTGTAGAGAATGGCAGTATGGGATAGCAACAAACCACTTTGGAGGCTGGGGGTTGGAAGCACTTGCAGTTGAGGGCAGGGCGGGCTGGGCGGGCCCATAGTAGCGGGCAGCATACCTGTGCCTCTGCGCTTCCTATTGCTATTCTCAAAACCAGCTAGTCTGTGAATGCCAATAGTAAAATGAAGAGCTTCAGGGCTGCAGCCAGCTTGCCTGTGACTGGGGAATGCACAGGGAAAGGGAAAGGCTGCAAATAGCACTGGAGCGGGAGGGGTGGATGGCCCAGAGGAGAAAACTAAAGGCTTCATTGAACATTTTTTTATTAAACCAGGCCTGAGGATCTTGGCTATCTGTGGGATGAGGCGACAGGACATCCTGAAGCTGGAGATTCACTTGACGTCTCCTAACGAGGCAGCACGTTCTCCCACCAGTCTGTGCTTTTCTCCTTCACTCAGACAAGCCTCTCAGCGGGTGTAGCCCTGCACAGGGCGTTGGTGACTGAAGCTGCATCTCCTGACAGGGCATGCATCACCTCCCCTTGCAGGGCTTCGATCCTTCTTAACTTGGTCCATTGTCACTGGAGGAAGGCAAGTGCATGGCACTGAAGCAGGAGCCACCTCTGCATTGTGGTGCGCCCCACTAACCTGGCCACAGATTGAGCAAGTGCCTGTCTGTGCCTAGAAATTTCATCGATCCAATGACAGCTGGTGACTTGGATCTTCTGGATCACTCTCAGGTTCTACTCACCAGCAGTCATGAAGACCTGAAGTTTGATAATGAGCACCGTAAAGTCCTTGGTATTTGCGGCTGTGGTAAAGGCGTCTGTGAACCCTGTAGACCACGTACCAAATGTTTTGAAAAGTTTAAAGAGCTGGGTGGCTGCCTAGGTAGGATTGGCTGTGTGCTGCACTTGACCAAGTACTGACCACTATTGGCCATGTGCCATCACTGGACTGGCTCTGCACCTAGCTATTGGCTACTATGGTCAAATCAAATCATATTTATTATAATGCGTGGCCATTGGCCATAGCAAAGCAAAACAAGGCTACTATGGTTGAAAAAGTTGTTGTAAAGCTGTGTGTGTGTTGCATCGTCACTGCTAATCCATGTAACAGGCATGGCCATGCACACGCCAAATCATGTAAAAATGTTACAGCGGTTACCACATGGAAGCTTGGAATTTTTTAATTGGGCTGTGGGGGCGGGGACCTCTGAATGTTAAGAAATGGGGCAGGTGGGAGGAACTGCATGGCAGTGAAGGTAAATGTACATGGAATGTGTGTGATAGCAGAGCTACCCATTGGTCAAAATCAACTATTTTCTTAGCTGGCAGGTGTAAATCCAGGTATGAATCTCCGTGGGTGGGTGGGGATAGCAGGGCTGGACCACCTCCCGGAGTGATATCCCAGAAGAAAGAAGCAGCTCGTGCAGCTTCTTGTTCCCATGGTTTACTACAGCCAGCTGAGCCTCATGACGGGATGGGAATGGATACTGGGGTGTGTGTTGTGTTGGGGGGCAGCGTGTGACAGGAAAGAACACCTGCCAAACGTATTAGGTTTCTCAGCCGCGAAACTTGTGATTTGGGGCTGAGTGGGGGCTGCCCACACGCACATGAAATACCCTCGGGGAGTGCCCATTTATTAGGGTCTACACACTAAACATGAGTAGGGGCACTGAACCTGGACTCCAGCTATCTTGTTTAACACCTGAAGGAGAAGAGTGGGGGAGCTTACGGGGTGTGCTCAGGAAGAGAAAAGCCACTGAATTTGTTTCATTGCTGCTAGGTTATATTTTCATTTTTGATTTTAAGATTTTTAGAGTATTTTGTTTAAGATTTTCTGTTTATTAATAAAAAAACTAAAATTATTTTCAGTTTGCTGAAGTCCTTGTCCTTCACTTCTCTTTCCAGTTCTACTATGTCCTTTTTGAGATGGGGTGATCAGAAATGCACATAGTATTCAAGATGTGGGTGTCCCATGGATTTGTATAATGGCATTATTAATCTTCTGCTTCATTTTTCTATCCCTTACCAAATAATCCCTAATGCTGTTTGCCTTTTTGACCACTGTTGCACATTCAACTGATGTTTTCTGTAATCTATTAATAAAAAATATTTTTAGACAGAAAATCTTTAAGAACAAAATAACCTAAAAATCTTAAAATCAAAATTTAAAAAATAACTTAGCAGCAACCAAATTCAATTATTTGTTTTGTATATAGCTGTATTGATTTGTGATGTTCTAGTACTTAACTACTTAATTAATTGATTAAAGACAGCACAGTTAATCAACAAAAAAATTAAAGATTAACCTTTTCAGTTCTTGAACTTTACAAAATAGACAAAAATTGATTGCTTAGCAGCCTGTTATCAACTAAAATGTTAATTGGCTACCAGACTTAGTTATTTGTCACAGTAGTAATAATATCTCTTTGCACAATGTTCATCTTCACCAGGTTTGCTTTTACCATCTGGCTGCATTCTGTAGCCATTGCAGCAGATGTGAGTCTATAGGAAAGAATTGTACGATACGTTGGTGACTTTGTATTGTCAATGTCCATAGAAGGTGCATGGCAGGGAAAAAGTGCAGAGATGCATGTGGGAGAAGCAGTGTAACAATAGTAAAGGCTGGTGGTGTTGCAGACTGATGACCCACCATCGAAGTTTTCTTTTTTAGAAAAATGCAGCCACTGTAGTTGTCAAAGTAACATTCCAAATGTAAACCATTGTGGTGGTAGTTCATTGTGTCTGTTTGCAGCCTAAAAACTTGCAGGAGAGAAATGTAAATCACTAGAGCTTCACTCAATAAGGTGTTAACTCGGAAACCAAAAGTTGGCAACTTAAAAGCCTACATAATTAGCTGCTTCTACTAAGGCGATCAGCAGTGAAATATTCAACTAACATGATCATCCTGCAGTTCTAAATCACTTTCTACATATTCAAGGTGCCAAAAATGCAATCTCCTCCAAATTCTCTATTTAGGGGTTAAAAGTGAATTAGTTACTTTGCAGATAATTTCACTCATATTTGGGTGCTGCTACTTTACCTGCAGAGTCAGAGTTTGAGGTTATGGAAGCTCAGCTTTGTCTGGACCAGTTTCAACTAGTGTCACCCACTCTTTTGTGAACAATATTTAGCCTCTTTGAATTTTGGCTCTCTTCTTTGTACCATGCTATCAAAGGAAAGGTTCCTTAGTAAAATTAATTAGTAAAATTAATTTATGCTGGTTTTATACACATTTACCCTGTGTGTGTGTGTGTGTGTGTGTGTATGTGTTACCATACAGGTTTGTTTTAACTTTTTTAACTTGTGTGTTTAATTGCATTTCAATCTGTATGAATACTTATGTGGATTACTATATTCTGTTATCCTATGAACTGTTGGGTTAGGGCTGGGTATTGTTATAACCTTGTTGGTTGATACAATAAATTGTGTTCGTTTGTGTCACCCACTGATGTGGAGAATGTGCTTGGAGCTGTGCAGGCAACCAGTTGTGAATTAGATCCTTGCCTGTCCTGGCTGGTGAAAGCCAGCTGGGAGACATTGGGGTTGTTGCTGGCTGGAATAGTCAGGGCTTCCCTTTGGGAGGGTAGGTTGTCAGATACCTTCAAAATTGCAGTTGTCCAACCCCTGCTTAAGAAACCACTTTTGGATACTTGACTACCTGGCCAGCCATCACCTTGTATCTAACCTTCCCTTCTTAGGCATTCTTTACACAAAGCATAATAGGGAACGCCTTATGTGGAGGTTGCGTCTGTCTGAGCCCGTTTTGTCCGTCACCCTGTATCATGTCTGGAACTACACCAGCCAGGCAGATTTGTGATACCGCATTTTAAAGGTCTCTCTGAGACAAGGCCAAATACCCACCCCCATGTTTGTGTGTCTATGGGTTCCAGAGACATGAGGGTCTACAAACCCCTAATAACATGGTACAGCCGTTACTGGTTCCTGCCAAGCCATGTCACAATGGCCATGACATAGGCATTATGTCACNCATTTTAAAGGTCTCTCTGAGACAAGGCCAAATACCCACCCCCATGTTTGTGTGTCTATGGGTTCCAGAGACATGAGGGTCTACAAACCCCTAATGGCATGGTACAGCCAGGGTGACTGGTAGAGAGGAGGACAGAGGGCAACAGGGGCTGGGAAGGGATAGCCAACGGGGGCAGGAATAGGCTGGTGGGGGCCAGGGATGGGGGTGGAGGAGCATAAAGAACGTCTATGCTTTGCATGTATGGACACCCTGGTAGTGTATCTTCCTTGTTAGGGAAGGTTATTGAACGGGTAGCTGCCCAGCAGATTCAGGCTTCTCTTGATGCTATCTGATTCCTGGATGCATTTCAGCCAGGTTTTAATCAAGGGTATAGCATGGAGACTGCTTTTGTGCCCTTGGTTGATGACCTTTGCCTGGAGAGCAACAAGGGGAATTGTGCCCTGTTGATCTTGTTAGACGTCTTAGCGGCCTTTGATATGGTTGATCACAAGGTGTTGTTGATATGACTGTGGGACCTGGCAGGAGTGCATGCGGCTACTCTTAAGTGGTTCCATTAGTTCCTGTTTGGGAGGTCCCAGCTGGTGGTAATGGGAGACTGCTCATCCATGGTGTCCTGCAGGGTTCCATCTTGTCTCCCCTTTTGTTCAATGTGTATCTGACGCCGCTGGGTGAGATTATTCAGGGGTTTGGAGTGAAGTTCTCTCAATATGCTGATGAGACCCAACTCTACCTCTTTTTCATCCAGCCCAGGTCCTGTAGTCTCAGTACTGAACCAATGACTGACTGTTGTTGGGGATTGGATGAGGGTGAGCCGATTGAAGCTGAATCCAATTAACACTGAAGTGATGATGATTGGATGATCTTGTGTCCTGGATGGGATTGGGACCCTTCTGTAACAGGGTGCAGTTCCCCAGGGTAAGTCCTTGCAGGACTGAACCCTCACAATCAGTGTCTCATAGGGAATGTAATTCAATGTCCTTTATTCACTTACAGTCTCAATGCCAATATCCACAGTTCTCCACCTTTATACATATACCCATAGTCCATATCGGTATACAATTTCTCCAGCAGTGCCTCAGCCCTTTGGCTGCTGCTGTTCTAGATTATCACTTTAGCCAGTCACACACTCTGGCTTTTACTCAGTCCTTAGGCTTTAGGCTGCCGGCTCATCCACCTCCACCCTGCAGCCAGACTGCCAGCTTGCCCACCTTCACCCTGCAGCCAGCCTCTGAGCCCTAATGAGCCTTCCCAACTTCTGTGTCAGGTAGAGTCCTATCAGGAGCTCCTCCTCCTATGGTGTCCCCTGGCCAACTGGTTTTCCTGGGCTTTAAAGGCCCTGAGCATGCTCAGACAGACCTCCTCACACTGAGCATGCCTGTGGACTTAGCCCGTATCTAGTTCCCTTCGAGGAGCATGCTCGGGGTCTTAGTCTCAGAGGGAAACTTTAGGGCTGGCTCCGCAATGTCCTTACTCAGCTGCTCTCCCTTAAGGGCTGCCCACAGCTACTGGCAGCACCGGCAGCTCTGCTAGCCCAGTCTCCGGGTTGGCACTAGCTGTTTCTTAGAGCACCACCGGCCACAGGGACTCTCCCCTGTTACAGTCAAAGTTACTCAGATTTGCAGCCTTGGAGTGCTTCTGGACCTCTTGCTGTGCCTGCAACATCAGGTTGTGGCGATAACCAGGAGTGTTTTTCACCAACTCCATCTAGTGAGGAGGGTACGTCCCTTTCTTTCTGACCCAGATCTCGTCACCATTGTCCATGCTTTTATTACCTAGACTACTGCAACGTGCTGTACACGGGGCTACCCTTGCTGACTGTTTGAAAGCTGCAGCTGCCCAGCACCTTTCAAAGGTGGGTCACCATGAGCACATTACACCTGTACTCTACAGTCTGCACTAGCTTTCTATAACTTACCAGGCATAATTCAAGGTGCTGTTTTTGACCTTTAAAGCCCTAAACAACCTGGGCCCTGCATATCTGAGAGACTGCCTTTCCTTCCATATTCCACTGTAGCCCCTGTAGTCGGTGGGGAATGCTCACTTACTGGTACCATCAGCCAATCTTGCCTAAACGACAATGGCTTGTAGGGAGGCATTCTCAGTTGCTGCCCTGGTATTATGGAATTCCCTTCCCCCGGAGGTCCGTCAGAGCCTGAGCATATTCCAGAGGCAGGGTAAAAAATTGTCAGGCAGGCTTGGAGGTTGGGGTGGGGTGAGGGGCTAGGGCTGAGGGTGGGTTTTCTTTTTAATGAATTTTTTAAAAGGGAGTTTTATTGTAGTTCTATGTTGTGTGTTTTTATGTAAGCCACCCTGAACTTTAGGGAAAGGGCAGGATAGAAATTTTAAATAAATAAGTTTAATTCCTCTCTTTACCTGGTTGTTCAATCAAGCCTGTTTATTCATTTCAATTTGCTAACTTTTCTTTGTGGTTAGGCAAGATTTTTCAATAAATGATCACCAGGGAATGAACTGGGAATGAGATCACTAAGGCGGGCAATCTCCCTTCATCTCTCTAATGCTAAAAAATACTGTACCACTTTGCTATTATCTCATTAAAATCTATTTCAGCTTTCAGCTAATGACCACACTAAATTAACATTAGAGCATGAGTACTGTCAGACTAATTTCAGGTTTTTGCCTTTTAAAAAAAAAAAAAAAAAAATGCAGTCGTGCTTTAGTTTCCCCTGATTGACTTCACAAAATTACAGCAAAACTACAGACACTAAATTGCAATAGAGCACAAGCTATTTATGCTGGACTTGCACCATAGAAAACGTATGCTTTAGTAGCATTGAGTTACCATTTTGTAAAAGGTTGCATTTCAGATTTTCAGTTTATGAATGAGCTTTAAATTGGCAAGGCAAGTGATCTGTAGTACTGTATAATTAATTGAAAACATGACTACAACACATGCAATGAGTAACATGAAGCACTGTTGGAAGTAGGGGTTGTGTAATATTAAAATAATAATGTGCAAAGTAAATGAAGGTGAGCAGTGCAATTCTCTGGTTATTTATTTATTTCCAACATCTGTATACTGCCCCCTCCTGCCCAATGGCAGCTCAGGTGGCAACAACACCTAAAAGCATAATACAAAAATATAAAATACAAAATAGTATAAAATATCAATTAAAATGTAAAACAAAAAAACAACAGAGGCTCAAGAAAATAAATATCCCTTACTCCCAAAAGAAAAAAACCCAACCCAGACTACCCGTCCCCCTCACCAAATGCCTGGTGAAACAGCCAGGTTTTACATTATCTACGGAGGGAGGGGAGATCCGGAGAGAGATGAATCTCTACGGGGAGGAAATTCCATAGTCACAGTGTGGCCACCGAGAACGCCCCTTTGAACGCTGAAACCCAGGAGACCTTCAAGAGGGTGCTGACTGCAGGGGCCGATCTAGGACACGAAGGGTGAGGTGATCCCGCAGGTAAGTGGGGCCCAGGCCATATAGGGCTTTAAAGGTAATAACCAACACCTTGAATCAGGCCTGGAAGACTATAGGCAGCCAGTGCAGAGAACGAAGCACCGGTGTTATGTGCTTCCAGCAGCCCGTCCCTGTAAGGAGATGAGCCACTGCATTCTGCACCAGTTGTGGCCTCTGGGCCATCACCAAGGATAGCCCCATGTAGACTGCATTGCAATTGTCCAAGCTTAAGGTGATGAATGCATGGATGACAGTGGCAAGATCGGAGCCTGAGATGTACAGCTGGAGATGTAGGACCAGATGTAATTTATCAAATGCACTCCTCGCCACAGCTGCCACCTGGGCATCCAGGTGGAGCTGTGAATCGAGGAGGACTCCTAGATTCCAAACCTGAGGGACCAGGAAGGGGCACACCTCATCAGTGATGGGGGGGCCTCCACTCCCTCCCCCGTATCCCCACCAACATCACCTCCATCTTGTTGGGATTCAGCTTAAAATGGCTCGTCTTCATCCAGTCCCCCACCACAGCCAGACAGTGGGCAAACACCAAGACTTCCGGGCCTGGGTCAGATGAAAATGAACATTGGTGCTAAACTGCTAACTCTTAGTGCCAGAGCAATCAGTCAGTGCCCTGAGGAACATATTCTTCTTGTACTGAAAAGTCTTTCCCAATAAGTGGGACTTTCTTTTATGAAGTAGACTTGGCTGGATGCTTGGTTTCTAATTGTTTTTTGCTATAGCTTTCCCTCTTATTGATTCTTTTGTCTCATCACAGAATAGATGGCTTGTGTCTGCATCTCCTTCATGACTTCTCTGACCCAGCAGTATGCAGTGAGTCACTTATTTCACACCCTTGTTTCCTACTTCTGTGCTGGCAGTGGGCACTTTTTCCCTGCCTCACCACACATGCACAGTAATGTACTAGCTCAGTGCACCATCTGACACACATGAAAAACCAAAATTCTTGTCTAGTTGCTATGGTTTCAAGCCATGGTCCAGCAAGGACCTCTGAGGATGCTGCTCCATGTGAGGAATACTATGGCACCTAAGCTTTAATTATTAATTGGCATTCTGTTTGCATGCCACTTGTCCTTTTAACAGCACGTGCCTTAGGCCGTTTTTAGACGACCACAGCTGGGGAAGGGGGCCCATGTGCACTGAGTGAGATGGTTATGGACCGCCCACATGGGGTGAGTGGGAAGGGATTCAAACGGGCCAGGGATGTGTGTTTGCCCCTAACCATGCATGTTAGCCGTGCCCTACATGGAGCAGTCTGGATTTTTCTCCAATGCTCTGAGAGTGGCCATGGGTGGGTGGTGCGTGGGTGATGGGAGCACACACACACACCCCGCCGTCTTCAGATGGATGCTTGGATGTGTGTGGAATAAGTGGATCTATGTGGTTATGTCTCATTTAAAAACAGTCTTAAAGTCATCATGACCATATGTGTCAGGAAGCAGAGGCTTAGAGAGAGAGTGGGGTTTGTGAAGGGACTGGCCCTTTAAGAGCTGAGCAGTGAGGACCTGGCTCCACCCACTCTGGAACTATAAGAGGAACCCAATTCAGATGAGAGGTACTCTGTGCTGGGACTCCAAAGGGTGCAGATCGCTAAAAGACTGTTCTACCAGGATAGCTTTTCAGGTGCTGAAGTTCTGCTGGGAGAAGCTGGAGCACCTGGATGCTGAGAGGAGAGAAAAACTGCCTGGAGGCAGCTGTCTGGTGCTCACTGTCAGCTGGAAGTTACAAGAGAAGCCTGGATCCCCCAAGGACTGCTGTCCAGGTACTGACGCTAGGCTAGGCTGGATGAAGAAGACTGGGCCTGGGTTGTGGGCTACTTGGAGGGGAGACAGTATTGATTGAGGCCTGGCTGCAGGCTAACTGACCTGTGGTTGAGCCTGAAGCCCAGGACTGGGGCTAGTTAGGGCTTGGGCCCTGGAAAAGTTGGATTCCTGGTGTTAGAGAGGAAGCCTGTGATTGTATAAGAGATCAGGACTACAGCGGAGGCTATGTAGAGTAAAGAGATGCTTGAGCGCATTCCCAGACGGTTGTGACTGTGTGAGCCGATTCCCTGGGAAGACTGTCGCTGATGGGGTCTGATCCTGTGGGGACTTACCCCAGCGAACTGTGCCCTGTTACACCATACTTGACAGCTATGATAAGATTAAATTTCCTACCAATTATATAAAATCAGAGCTTGGAAAGCTGTCTGTGAAATACAATACCTGTAAAGTTTACTTAAAGATAGATTTAATTACATCACATTTGTGTCAATTTTGGCCAGAACAATGATTACTCCTCCCCTTCTAAACTGCAGTTGGTGATTTGCCATGGGGGCAGGGGAGGGGGGGAAGCTTGGAGTTAAAGAGGCAAAGTAGTTCAGATATCTTTCACTGGACCAACTTCTGCTGGTGAAAGTATGCAAGCTGTTGGGCCACACAAAGCTGTTCCTCAGGCAGGTAAAAGTCAAAATGATAAGCTGAGCAAAGCAGGATAGGTGTACTTGTATGCAATCACTTGGGAGGGAGCTGTTGGGGAAAAGTCATTAGCATTTCAAATGTTTAAATACGACGAAAGTAAACCAATAATTTCCAGTCTGACTTGTTTTTTTTTGTCCAGGGCAATGATAACCCCTCCCCTTATAAATGGCTAAGTGTCAAGACCGATCTACCCACAAATTTACACCTATGAGTGAATTTGTTTTGCTAAAATGGGTTTGACTATTTTGGTACCGGTTTGTATCTGCACACACTACTCCCCCCCACCCCTCCCCAAATCCTTTTATTGCTGATTTGGCAACAGTCAGCTAAAAAATGACTTTAACTACTCCTAGGAAGTGATCTGCTAGGAACAATAGATGTTGAGCCAGCATCTGAGGGTTTTCCAGGCCTGGTTCAGTGAAGACTGGATTTACACTAACTCATGCCAGCTGAGACTCTGGTCTGTAATTTTAAAGCTGTTGGTGAGTTAAGATCATATCTAGTTCAGCATCCTTATGAGGTTTCAGTTTCCGCTTAGCATAAGCCGTGCTTCAAAATGCTCACGTCTGCAAAACTAAATTATGAATGTGGACCATTTTTAAACAAGACACAACCATGCAGGTCCACCCATCCCACACGTTTCAAACACCCATCAGAAGGCAGTGTGGGGGGTGCACACTTGCATGACCCACCCATCACCCATCCATGGCCACTCACAGAGCATAGGAGGAAAATCCAGACTGCTCTGTGTGGGGCAAGGCTAACCTACATGGATAGGGACACACACACGCATCCCTGGACCATTTTAATCCCTCCACACTTGCCCCATGTGGGTGGGTGGTCTGCAGCCATCCCAGTCAGTGCACATGGAACCCCTCCCCAGCCATGGTTGTTTAAAAATGGCTTTGGATACAGCAGGGTGAGCTGGCCCTGCAAGGGTTAATAGGCTCAGCTAAACCTCCCCAGTAGTAAATGGAGGAAGATTGGACAACTGTGGCTGAGGACATCCGTTCAGTTCACTGTAGGAGAGGATGCCAGGAAAGCCATTGCTATTGCTGGGAAAGAACTAGGAGTGGTGCCTGCAGGTCAGGCAAGGATCTTGGAGGAATCCCTTAATCAAGGAATGTGTTATACTAGAATTTTTATGTTTGTGAGACTTGTTTGTTTTGTTTTGTGACTGTATTAAAACTTGAGTCTATTGCCAGGAAAGAGCCCTGGGAAGAGCTCTCCAGAAAGAAGGAGAGCACTGAAATAGTGAACAGCTAAATAGTAAAGTGGCCTGAACTGTAAGTTTGATGCCTGATTGCAGGGGGCTGAGGCAAGCACCAGGCAAAGGGCAAGCTGAGAGTGAGTTTGTTACGTTGGTTTTTTTTTTCCTGGGAGTTTGGAAGAGAGTCTGGTAGTCTTCAGAGGAAACATCGTACTCTCATGAAGAATTTGCTTTGATTTACATTACAACCTCTCTAAACTTCTCCCAGAATGACTCTGAAGAAAACAGGTTAAACAGTGGATGATGTGACTTTTCTTCTGAACTACATTTAAAAGAAAAAAAGAAGGCAGATAAATTATGCCATTTAAATTGGGAAAAGCCTTTAAGTCACAGAAAATAAAGTCAATAGGGGGTGGCACTCCACCCAAAACCTTACATCATGACTCAGTACTGTCAAGGAGGGTGTCCAATAAAAGCGACACTGCAGTGTTGTAATAATCCCAAGATTCAACAAACAAGAGTGTGAATGGAACATTAGGCTTGGGTTATGTGGCTTTGCTCAATATGTGTCGCACCCTTATTGACTTGAAATGTTGTTGCTATAACCAGTAGATGAATAAATATTAACTTTTATCTACCTGCTCTAACTCTTTATATAAGTTTGATGAATCAGCCAGGGCAGTAATACATGCAGACTTTGTTCACTCTTTAAACAAGAAGACATTTAAGAATGAACAAACTTTGCAGCTAAGTTTTACATGCACACACTTTCTTTAAAAAAAAAATGTTTTAGGTTGATTTAGGTGCTCCATGGCTGTAGCCAGCGTGTGCAGAGGAACAGCCCTGGCTGGGAAAGGTTTGTGGGTGGACTGGAAGGGAATGCTGCTGGCCAGGAATTAGCCTCTCTAGTCTGACCTTAGAAGCCCTGGTCTGCCAATTCTGCACCGCCCAGGGAGAGGAGCTGTTCTTTCATGGTGATCCACACTAATCCCTAACAGGCAGCAGCAGCCTAATGAGAGCTGCTGAATGGAGCCATTTCCACACATTACACTGGCTATGTGTGGATTGAAACCAAGGATGGTTGCTCCAACTTTTTCTGGTATCGTTCTATCCAGGTTTGTGTTTTGGGTCATGGGACTTGTGTGCTGGCTGGTGTAACATTTGGTACTACTCTCATGCATTTGGCTTTCATATCGCATTTGTGTTTCCCAGAAACGCAGAGACAGAAAACCATTGTTCTTAGCACTTCTATTGATGTTTGTAAATATTTTACTGCAGTTGTTGTTGCTGACCAAAGGTCTAGTATTCCTATGCAAACTTGTGAGGCAATCAACTATCATTCTGCTGTTTTTAATAAAATAAGGAAATCGGAGGTTTAACCCCAATACTGCTTCAGGCACAGCTGGAATAGTGCCATACTTTTAGTGTGAAGTTTCATTCACTCAGCCAAATTGATTTTCAGGTCTTGTTTCTAAGTGGTGCTTTTGTAACTGATAATGTGTCTCTGCATGTAACACTTGCCACTGCTCTAGCATCATTACATTTGGTCACACAAACCCTGGAGCAATCCACTGAGTGAACATGGGTTTCTGGCAGTTTGTTCCTTGGAACATATCAGGAGAATGCCTCAGCAGACCCAAGGGGTAGCTGACAAAACATCACAGAATCAATATCAGTTTTACCAGTAAAGCTTTGGGCTTGTCTGTTTCACCAGTGGGGTAGGGGGCTTTCCCATTCCAATTTCACCAGCAGGGCTTTTGGGCTTCACCTATTTATACTATCACCCAATGGACTCGTCCTGTTGGTCAGAGTCCATAAGGGGGCAGCATAAACACAGAACGGGATAAAAGTTTGTTAATTTTACTCCACTATGGAACAATGCTCTCAGCCACTGCTTGCAATCAGTTCAAAGCCCTTAACTTGTGTGCTCTTTATAACTCCCTAAAGTTCATGGAATAATCTCACCTGATCTCCACAATGTTACCAGGTCCAGGATCCAAGGGTTGGGGTCAAGTCAGCTTCTCTCCTGTTCTGCCTAGCTTTCTTCCCTAGCTCCTACTGCGGCCACAGCTTTTTCCTGACTGAGGATTTCTCTTGTTTATAAGGATCATGTTCCCAAGGCCCCAAAAGATTGGCAGAAAGCTTTTTCTTTCTTCTTTCTTTCTTTTTAATAATTTTTTCTGTATAACATTAGACATCCCAGTGGGACAATTGGATTATACAAACTGCAGAAATTCACATTGTGTGTAAAATGATTACAAAATGTAACAGAACAAACCCAAAAACCAGTTAACATCATAACAGCAAATTTGCAGTATCAGTCTTTATAGTCCAGTAGGGAAATCACTCAGTCGTTGTTTTCTTTTTATTCATTGCTCTGGTTTCCGATGTCCTCTCAGACTGAGGATCTCATCCGGGTCGTTTCTGATGGCTTTCAAACAAGGGTCCCATGTGCTAGCAAAGGGCAGAGATCACCTCTACAGTCAGTCAGAATTTTTTCCACAGAGTACATGAGCCAGACCCTGTTTAGCCAATCTGTTTCTGTAGGTCCATGAGGATTTTTCCATTTAATTCAATAGCATGGTGACCGACTATTATAAATTGGACACATGCTGGTTTATAATAGCCCTCTTAGGACTCTTTCCTAAAATACCGCTAATGGACCATCTCGGCCTTAAATGGAAGAACTAAGTTGGTAGCTTTATTAATATAGTCCCAAATCATCCTCCAAAAGGACTGAATTGTTGTACAGCTCCACCAACAGTGGTGATAGGAACCCACCTCCCCACAATTTCTCCAACAAAGATTATATTTGGACAGCTGCATGCTCTCTTCTTAGACTAGACCTGGTGTGCCTCTGTGCCAGCTGCAGAACCATCTCTTATTACTATAGTGCCAATTCCCTATGCAGGCACTAAGTCTTAAATGGTCAGTATCCCAGCTAACCACCACTCTGCTACAAGGTGAGTTCTTAAAGTCTTGTCTGCTTACAGGGTGAGAATCTCCGCTTTCATTTAAAAAAACAATTTCTGGCCCCCATGTTTATGCAGATTACACTAGTCATTTTTATGAGTTTATCTAACAGGCTCAAAAACAGGTGGCAAAAAAGAACACAACTTAAAAAGTAATAAATAGTGGAATGTAATTTATGTCCACTGTATTGTTGGTTTTTATTGATTCTTACTACTTTCCCTGCGTGTTTTGGGTTTCTGTTCCTGGGTAATTTGGAGGAATTACTGTGGAATAGAGCAACACAGGCTATAGTGTGGGGTGTAGCACTGTAAAGAGTAGGGGTGGTATACGTTTTAAGAATAGAGAGGGTTCTGTAATATTTTGCAGTGTGTGACTTAGCAAATTCATGCCTTGATGGTTAATCCTAGATTGTCACCTGTTCCCACCAAAGGGGAGGACTCTTCAGTTTTGCATCTCACCCCTCACTTCCCTACCCATCAAACTTCTCTGTTGTGCACAGGATATGGAATCTTATTCATTATTATTATTATTATTATTAACAAACATTTATATAGCGCCAGCAGTGTACCTGGCACTTTACAAAGTAATAAAATAGACATGGTCCCAATAATAATAATAATAATAATAATAATTATTATTATTATTATTATTAATTAACTAACAAACATTTATATAGCTCCAGCAGTGTACCTGGCACTTTACAAAGTAATAAAATAGACACGGTCCCTGACCCTAGAGCTTACAATCTGAGAGACGGGCTGGGGGAGAGACATAGGAAGGGAAACAGAGCAAGAGACAAGGGGTCTAACATTCATGAAGATGCGAGGTCTCAAGTGCACGTACTTGGCTTGGTTAAGATGAGAATGACAGCAGGCAGTTCCATGTGGCAAGGATAAGGGTAAACAGACCGTAGGTATAGGAAATAGTGGCTCAGCAGGATAAAGAGTCAGACAGAGCAGAGCGAAAGAGGTGAGTTTTAAGGAGAGATTTGAAGGTATGAAGGGAGGGGGCAAGGCGGATGTGGACAGGGAGGGAGTTCCAGGCATGGGGGGCAGCAAGTGAGAAGGGACGAAGGCGCTTAGGGGAGCAGGGAAGGCGTGGAAGGGTGAGAGAAGGGACAGAGGAGGAGCGAAGTGCACGGGCTGGAGTATGGAGGGCGATAAGTGCAGAGAGGTAGGGGGGAGCAAGGTTGTGAAGAGCTTTATAGGTGAAGACTAGGAGCTTGTGCAGGATTCGTTCAGGAAGGGGAAGCCAGTGAAGCGAAGAGAGGAGGGGCTGCACATGGTCGAAGCGACTGGCGAGGTAGATGACCCTGGCAGCAGAGTTTTGGACAGAGATGAGGGGAGAAAGGTGAGACCGGGGAAGGCCAGTGAGAAGGAGGTTACAGTAATCGAGGCGAGAGATGACCAGAGCATGAACAAGAGTTTTGGCAGACGAGACAGAGAGAAAAGGGCGAATCTTAGCAATGTTATGGAGGGAGAAGCGACAGGATTTAGCAACAGAGTCAATGTAGGGTTTAAAAGAAAGGGCTGAGTCAAAGATGAAGCCTAGGCTACGGGCTTGGGGGACAGGCAGGATGGTGACTCCATCAATAGTTATTGACAGTGAGGAAGGAGAGGAAGGATGAGGGGGGAAGATAAGGAGTTCAGTTTCATTACCTCCTAAGTGTACCTCTGATCTTGGTCTGGACTTTAGGGGACAAATCTTTCCCAGTGCCAAAGAAAAAGAGCTGCTCCTTGAGCAGGACAAATAATGTTAGAAGCTGTACGTCAATTGGAACAAAATGGATTGCTTTGTAACTGGCCACTGGAGTTCAAATTGCACCAGGTACAGCACTAGCATCAATTTGTGATCTCATTTATGCCGATGTGATTGTATCTCAGTTTTTCTATACCAAATCTGGTTCCTAAAATTTCCCTCATGAATTTCCCTCAGATGCTGAATGAGTATCTTCTTGTCATTGCAGAAGTGATTGCATCCACATTGCAGCAAATATATTTATTTATTTATTCCAAAATTTAATACCCTGCGCCTCCTGCACAGTGGCTCGAGGCAGCTTACAATCACAATAAAACCTTTAAAACATAAAATTGGAGGTCTAAGACTGAACCCTATCCCTAAACCAAACCCTCCCATCCCACTCTACCCATCCTCCCCACCAAAGGCCAGGAGGAACAGCCAGGTTTTACAACTGAGGAGAGATTTGGGGCCAAACTGACTTCTAACAGCAGGGAGTTCCACAGCTGTGGAGCAGCCACAGAGAAAGTCCTCCCCATTGTGAAATATCATAGGAACTTTAACACACAGTAGTGGTCAAGATCTCAGTTCTGCGTGTGCCATCTAAAAAGACAGCACCTTTGCTGTCACCTAGCTCTGCACCCCTATTGGTTGCAGAAAAAAGCCCCCTTACAAAATTGCAATAGAAAATGGTGTTGCCATGCTTGGTTTTTCATGAGATTGGGACCTCTGTGCCCCACTCTAGGCTAGCTGTGACTCGGTTTCCCCACTTACATCACCTACTGAACCAGCTCTCTCCACAACTGTTCCAGCCTATAAGGGTTTAACTCTATCACCTTTACCTGAGAGCTTCCCAAAACACAGAAATATACACAAGGTTTGTCTGGGTCTAGAAACCCAGAATCCTTCCCCTGTGCAATGCCAATGTCAGGAACCCACTTACAAGTACACGAGCTTAAATTGTGAATCAATGTTAAAATATAGTGCATGATTATGTCAAAAGTGTAGTAAAATAAAAGGAACATAAAAATCACATACCTTCCTTCGTACTTTCACAAAGGAAGGAAGTATCCCCCTCCCTTCATACCTTCAAATCCCTCCTCAAGACCTACCTCTTCTGTTCTGCCCTCCCTGACTCCTCGCTCTCCTCTCCTAACTCCTGCTGATACTTACTATCCAGTAGGGTCGGGACTACCGGAATTTCCGGTATCCGGTACTGCCGGTACTGGGCGTACCGGCATTATCGGATTCAATCCGGTCCGGTTACCGGATTCCGGGTACCGGATTTTTTTTTTACATTGTGGCCATTTAAATGAATGGTCGCAATGTAAAAAAAACCCACCAAAAACCTCCCCAAGTCCAGGTTGCGCGGGTGGAAGGGGGGACACCCCCCACCCACCCTGCCTAGCCTGGATTTTTAAAAAAAGAAATCCCCTCCATTGCCGGCAAGTTCAACCCAGAGCCCCCCCCCAGCACCAGCGGCCGCGGCGTCCCAGCAGCAGCCGGTAAGTATTAGACCTGATCCCAGGGGGGGTTAAACACCCCCCCC
>QEPC01007467.1:314135-338575 GCA_003113815.1 Sphenodon punctatus
CTGGGGAGACAGGCGGGTGCTGCGGCCAATGCGGCTGCAGCACCCACCCGAATTGACCATGGCCCGGAATCCTGTCGTGGATTCCGGGCCATGGTAGCCATCCAGATGGGATGGGCCCCTTCATCACGGCGGGGAATCACATTCACCACGCGATCGGGGCCGGCCCCGCTGGTTCAGTCGATCGCATGGTGAATGTGATTCCCAACCGTGATTGACAGGGGTGAACAACTGGGGGGGACTTCCATTCCCCCTTCAGACATGATGAGACCTTTCTTGCCTGGTGGGAATCCACTGTGGTTGAGCGTGATCTCGTCACGTCTGAAAATACCCTTTGACACTGGGTTAGAGGCAGTAGGTGGAGAGCACGAGGTGACGGAGGCCCCGTCTGGCCCAACTTTGTGGGGGGAATTTCAGGAAGTGACGCCAGCCAATGCGGTGGATGTCCTGGGGTCTGTGAGAGTCACCTGTTGTGAACTTGATCCTTGCCCGCCCTGATTGGTGAAAGCCTTCAGGGAGACATTGGGGACGGTGCTGGCGAGAGTGGTTAACGCGTCCTTGCAGCAGGGGAGGTTGTCACCTAGCCTTAAGGAGGCTGTGGTGCGCCTCCTGCTGAAGAAACCATCATTGGATGTGGACGCACTCGGCAGCTACCAATCTGTCTCTAACCTTCCCTTACCCTTTTCAATTGGGGTTCCATCCTGGCTATGGCACTGAGACAGTGTTAGTGGCCTTGGTCGACGATCTCCTCCAGGAGATGGACACAGGATGTTCTACATTTCTTATCCTGCTAGATCTCTCAGCCACTTTTGATACTGTGGACCATGGGTTGCTGTTGAGATGGCTGCGTGACCTGGGGGGTCTGGACGGGACTGTTCTTGAATGCTTTTGCTCATTTCTCTTGTGGAGAAGCCAGCGGGTGGTGTTGGGAGCTGAAACATCTTGCCCCTGCGCCTTGTCCTGTGGCGTTCTGCAGGGTTCCATTCTGCAGGGTTCCATTCTGTCTCCATTATTATTTAATGTATACATTCAGCCCTTGGGGGAGGTCATGAGAGGGTTCAGGGTGCGATGTCACCAATATGTTGATGATACTCAAATGTACCTCTCTTTTTCAGCTGACCCAGACCCTGCTGTCTCGTTGCTATCCCAGTGTCTGGAGGCCATGGCGGAGTGGATGTGGCAGAGCAGACTGAAGCTCAACTCCAATAAGACGGAGGTGATGGTGGTGGGGAGAGCGAGGGAGGGGTCGGCCCCCCTGATTGGGGGGGTTCGCCCTCCTATAGCTCAGCAGGTTCGGAGTCTGGGGGTGATATTGGACTCAGATCTCCGCCTGGATCGACAGGTGGTGGTGGTGGCGAAGGCCGCCTTCCGCCAGTTGTATTTGGTGCGGAGGCTGCGTCCATACATCTCTGGGCCGGACCTGGCTTCCGTCATCCATGCCTTCGTCACCTTGAGGCTGGACTACTGCAATGCGCTCTACGTGGGGCTGCCCTTGTTCCTGGTCCGGAGGCTGCAGCTAGTGCAGAATGCGGTGGCCTGGCTCCTGATGGGGACGGGTCGTCGGGAGCATATAACACCTGTGCTCTGGATTCTGCCGAGCCAGTTTCAAGGTATTAGTATTGATGTATAAGGCCCTTCACCGTCTCGGCCCCTCATACCTCAGGGACCGCCTTGCCCTCCGCGCCCCAGAGCAGCTCCTTCGGTCTGCCAGGGGTGCCTTCTTGGAGGTCCCCCGTGTCAAGCGGGGGGCCACAATGGGGAGGACGTTCTCGGTGACTGGGTCGAGCCGTGTCTTTGGAATTCCCTCCCAGAGGAAGCTCGTCTGGCCCCAAGCCTTTTAACATTCCAGCAGGCTTGTAAAACCTGGCTGTTCGCCCAGGCCTTTGGGTAGGGTTTTTAGCTCTTCCCTACCCTTATTTCTATTTTTATTTGTTTTTCCTAACCCTGTTTTGAGGTTTAAATGGTGTGTTTTTAAAAAAATGTTTTTATTTTTATGAATGTTTTTACTGAATTGTATGTCACCCCGGGATGCCGTAGGCATATGGGGCGACTAATAAATGTTTGAAATAAATAAAATAAATATGTCAACAACACCCTGTGGTTAACTATATCAAAGGTTGCTGAAAGATCTAACAGGATCAACAGAATAGAATTCCAGATGCAGGTTATCAACCAAGGCTTCAAGCACAGTCTCCGTACCAAACCCAGGACAGAAGCCTAACTGAAACAGGTTCAGGAATCTGATGGTGTCGAGATGAGCCTGAAGCTGTCGGCAACCACCCGTTCCATAACCTTTCCTAAAAAAGGAAGGTTAAAGACAGGTTGATAGCTAGTCAAGGAGTCAGCATCCAAAGATGGCTTCTTATGCACGGACTGGAAAACTAAAGTTTTGAAGAACATCCAACACCCTCCCCTCCCGAAGGGAGGTGTTGACAACCCCAGCCAGCAATGGCCCCAGCATCTCCTGCCTGGCTTTTACCAGCCAGAACAGGCAAGGATCTAGTTCACAACTGGTTGCCCTCACTGCAACATAATCAGAATTAGTATACGACTGCCCAGTTCAAGAGTATGCACATCGGACAGCTGCAGTGTGGGGTAGACCCATTCATCCGGATTGTTCAGTTTTTCTAGTTCAGTTTTCCCTTCAAAGTACCAGTCTTCCCTTTTCAGAAGGGTCCAGTCCAATACTAGCAGTTCTAAAGGTTACCCTAGAGCTGTTTGGACATTAAGGGCACAATGCTTGGCCATATGTCAATGGCAAAAACTTCCATTGGATTGAATAGTGAAGAATGGTCTTATAAGTTCAGGGTTTGGGGTTTTTCTCCTGACAAGGAAATGAGATCATTTTTACTGCAGTTGAAATCCAAATCTAATTTTTGGGTTATAACTTAGGGAAGTGTTCCTAGTAGGTAGTCAGTTAAGCTGGCAGAAAGCCCTGTTTTTTGCTGGGCGATGCTGCTGGGCAGCTTTTATAACCAGCAACACCTCCAATGAACTCCCAGTTTATTCCTTCCCTGTACCTCCTACCTCTTATTTTTCTCCCTATACTACTGTGCTCTATTATTATTATGGAACCCTGCAACTGCTACCTGTTGTTCACTTCTGTAATTGTATCATTAAATCTATAAAGATTTGTGGTATGCCAGTCTGAAAGACACTATAAAATACAGCGCCATACAATATCAGTGGCATACAAAATCAATGGCAGTTCTGTCAATGGAGAAGCTGTAGGATCACATTCTCTGGTTTAGAATGTACAAATCATTGCTGCCTTGTGTCTGTCCAGACACTGTGCATACTGCTTGTATTCCACCAATATTGTACCTGTAACTTTTAATTATTTTTTAAAAACTTTTATTGCAAGGTATTTGTTCTGTTCCCTGGAAGTTAATAACTGGCTTTCTGCTAAATGCAGTAATGCACTCACAAAGCACTGCTTTTCAAATGTTTCCCCTCCTTTAAGCAGGACTCTCTCAAGGCATTTAGAAGCCCTGGACACAGTGGCGATTGTGTGTGTGTCTTAAATTGTATTGCAAGTCAAAACAACACTTTTTTACATGTGCATGCTACATATTAGAGCAGCATATTGGTCTGACTAATTTAGAAAGAGCACTTCCTAGATTTTCAGATAGCAAAGTTGCGAATTGCATATTTCAGTCTTGGCACGCTTATGTGCTCATGCTTTGCTTCTCTCATTTTTTACTCTTGAATGTTTGTTCCCTGTAAGAGCATATATCTTGTCTTAGCAATGGTGGCTGGGCCCATGCTTTAAGATTGCATTGCGTTCTAGGGCTGGCTTGTTGTTCAAAGCAAGTGGTTTTCCCTTTAACTGGGCTCGCTATTCTGGGGTAACATCACATCCAAACCAGAGCAATTAATTCTTCCTTGCCTTAGGACTTTTCTTTCAGGTGTCTTTTTTGCAGCCTCAAAGTTGCACATATACAGTCTTTCCTTTTCCTTCTCTGCCTTGAGTATTTTTATGTACATTGATTCTTACCTTTCCCAGTCTCTCCAAAATAGGGTCAAACAGACATTTATTAATTATTATTATTATTATTTATATAGTGCCAGTGATGTACCTGGTGTTGTACAATCAATTGTTACAAACAGTTCCCTACTCCCAAGGGGCTTACAATCTAAGAGACAAGGGAGAGGCAAACATCTGGAGAGACAAGAACACGTTCATGAAGTTGAGAAGCACTTTAACTCGTCCATGCATTTCTTGGGCATGTTGCAGAACTGCATAGGGAGCCAATACAGCCCTTCAATATGCATTAAAAAATGTTAAAGTGGTGTTAAAGTGGAGTTACGTGCATGTCTGTTTTCACCCATAATGTGCCCCTGTTTCTTGCAGCATGGGAACAAAGATAAGAGTCTTATCTTAAGCAGGAACTAGATGAAATCAACCCAGAAGTGCCTCTGTTTGTTTAAATCCCTTGTAGAACTTCCTGGCTTGTCTCTGGTATCTTGGAAAATTAAGAATTATTCTAATCACTCCATGACTCCCCACCCCTTTTTTTTATATAAAGAGTTTTTAAAAATATAAACCAGTGAACAACAATCCAAGTGTTTAGTCTATCTGCATTTAACTCACGAGCTAAATTTTCTGTCTTCCTGAGCTCAACTCTGATAATCTTTTTTTTAATTCAGTCAGACTTCTTTGACTTTCAGCTTGCCTTCCCCTCCTCCTTCACCTTGGCTTTATGTTCTTTGACATTGCTCCATTTGTGAGATGCCACTTACATTCTCAAATTTGGAGTTTCCCATACTGGCTGATTCACAAACATTTCTTGAACACAGTCCTTTTCCACATAAAAAGCTTTGTATACAGTCTCTCTAGCTCTCACCATTGGAGTGGATTATACCGACTCCATGTATGAGGACTGGAAGCTCATTATTCCCTGTTTGCAGGGCTGGTCTTCCCTCAGGGCAACCTCCTCAGGCCCTGTTCTTTCCAGGGGCCCTGCAGTGGTCCCTGTTTTCACCAGGGAAGAGCATGGGGTTCTCCCTCCCTCCCAGCCGAGCCACAAACACAGCCACCTTTAGGACCCTGAAGAGGGTGACTATAAGGGGGCAGGGTCACCCTGCATTTTATGGGCCCTGCAGACAGGTCCTACAAATTCTAAGGGAGCCCTGCCCATCTGCAACCTGTTCTGACTTAATCCAGCTCAAGTGACTGGCTCCTAAATGCCTGAATTTATATTCCAGTATTTTAGGTTTGCTGAAGGATCCAATGTTGGTCTTTTGAATAAAATCTTTTCTGTGTGCTTTTAAACAGGATATGACAGTAGAAAAAGTAGAACTTCCTTCTAACAGACATCTGTTAGTTGCATCTTCTGGCATTTTTCTCTGGTTTAGTTTAATCTTTCTAAGCACTGCCCTGTTTGGTCATTGATGGCTCCAGTGTCATGTCCTGTGGAACATTCTCTTTCTCCGAGTCTTCTGCTCTTCCCAATCCGTGATTGCCTGCTCTGCTGCAGCTATATCTGCTGTGGCACTTTTACAAAAGCAATGGATCTTTACTTTTCCCCAGGTCTGTCTAGCATCTTCTTGGAATTGTTCTCTACGGGAGTTCCTTCCTTAGCCTGCTGCTCTGCAGTTTGTTTGTTGTTCTCTGTTGGCAGTTCAGGTTCTCAAGCAAAATACTCACTGGACATGTTTCTCTCTGTTTCATATTTATTTTTCTGTCTGGGGTGATTCTTACTATTATAAGGATGTCCTCTGCTTTGTTGTTCTCCAGGAATATGAGAAAATATATCCCTCTCCTTTATTTGCAGTTCCTGATGCCACACAACAGCTCAAAATGGTGCATCCATCTTGGTTGTGTTGATTGGTAGGCAACTGGGATGTGGGTCATTAAGACTGAGCAAGTTATTGCAGAATGAAGACCAGTGGATCTTTATAAGATCTGGACCTCCAGTGGGTACCTCAGAGCCAGAATCCGGACAGTGCAGACTTAGCAGCCAGGAACCAGATATGGGTCAAAGTCCAAGAGTCTGAGGACAAACCCAGTGCCTACAGAGTCAGAACCAGAGTTCAGGAGACAGAGCATAACGCAAGTCAAAGGAAGGCCAGAGGCATGGGAACAGAAGTAAAAAGTCAAAGCTAGAGTTTACGCACAAGACGAGGGCCTTGAGCGGCTTAGAGGTGTGCAGCTGTGGGGCTTTCTTCAGAAACCAGTCAAGGGGCTGGTAACTGGTAACCAGTGAAGGCCACTCCCATGCAGTTGAAACAGTACAGCATGCACAGAATGGTCTGGTGGTCATTTTGCACATGGGAAGCGATGTTTAAAAATTGTTTAAATTTTTAATTTTAAAATGAAAACGAATGAAGGCAAACAATGAATTAATAATGCTGTTTGCTTATTCATTCATTTTCATGTTGTTAATTAATAAAACTAATGTGACTCCATTAGTTTTATAACTATACAAAATGAATTGCACAGTCCTAGTAAACAGCCCTTTTATGTCCATTTTTTATTCAGATCGACAACCATCATCCATGCCTTCATTACGGCTAGATTACTGCAATGTGCTCTGTGCGGGGCTGCCCTTGGTGACTGTTCAGAACCTGCAGCTGGTGTAGAATGCAGCGGCCTGGCTCCTTTCAGGGACACATCACTGTGAGCACATTACACCTGTGCTTTACAGTCTGCACTGGCTACCTATGGCTTTCTGGGCACAATTCAAAGTGCTGGTTTTGACCTTTTTAAAGCCCTAAATGGCCTGGGCCCCACAAATGTGAAAGACCGCCTTTCCTACCATGCTCCACTGACTGGGACCAGCCAGGCGTGCTCTTTTGTGGGTACCACCTGCCAGTCTTGTTCATGCAACAAGGGCCCGCAGAGAGGTGTTCTTGGTTACTGCCCCAGTATTGTGGAACTCCCTTTCTCTTGAGGTACATTCAAACCTGAGCCTGAGCATGTTCTGCAGGCAGCGTAAAACCTTTATTTTTGGTCAACTCTTTGGCAGGCTGGGATAGTGACTGCAGGGGGAGGGGGTTAGGTTAATTTTTTAAAAAGAGATTTTAATGTTTTGTGTGTTGAATATTGTAAGCTGCCCTGAGCCTTAAGTGAAGGATGGGGTAACAATTTAAATAAATGCATTAATTAATTCATAAAATATATAAAGCCTAAAGTGAAACCAGTGAAGCAACCTGGCAAAAAAGCAGAAACAAGAAGGTGATATTGAAGGTAAAACCAATACAGGAGACTAGCTATGTCCAGAATGTGCCAAGTTTCAGGAATAAACAAACAATTGTTGGTGATACCGGTAATCCTTTCTGCCCACATGCCTAGACATTGTCTGTTGGCTGTTTCCTGTAGACTGTTTCCTAACACTAGAAATAGAGCTGAAGGGAGTGTTCTGAAGGGAAAGTGTGTAGCGACTTAACATGTGAACTTCGATAATACATCAAATTCATGGTCCATGTAGTCCACTTACCATGTCTCTGAAAGTGCTTGATTCTGGATGTATAAGAGAGACTGTATGGAACACCACAAGGCAGATATGGGGTAATTTCAGACATTACAAGATCACCATCAGCCACAGTGAATCACACACAAATCCCCAGCGGGACCAATGAGCCCTGAATGTCTGTTCAGTGGCATCCAGATGTTCACCCCAGTCAATCACCGGTAGGGGCCAAAGCCAACCATGGTTCTGGAGCTAGGGACGGGACCACCTCTAGAATCGTGTCAATGCAATTCCCACTGGGAAACAGCCAAAAGTAATGTCTGAACGGCAACCGCCAGGCGGGATCACACAGAATGATCCCCAGCTGTGGCGAATGCATGCAGCGTCACTGCCAGGCAATGGCCAACAAACAGAACAAGGAGAGATAATTAAAGGGCACACAGTACCAAGGGAACGAGGAGGCGAGACAGGAAGAGAGTCGAGACGAGAGACATGAGATGAGATGACACAGTGATGGAGGAAGAGCAGCAGCACCTGCAGGACCCAGAGCACACTGCTCCGCAGGGGGACATCCAACAGGGGACGGAGTCCCTGCCAAACAGGTATGGAGATCACAACGGGTGGGGGGACAGCAGGATGGTGGTGGAAGGGATGCAGACAGCCACAGAGGGAGGGCAGGTGGTGGGGGCTGGAATGGAAAGTGCACAGCACTCACCCCCTGTGTCCACCCCACAGACCAGCAAGAGAGCCCAAACCCCGGAACCCCCGCAGGACACTGGCAGGGAGGAAGCAGAGGAGGCGGAGGCGACACCGGAGGCAGAGGCAACACCGGAGGCAATGGGGATACCAGGAGACCCAGGACTTCATCAAGAGCTGGGGGGGTCCCTGGAAAACCAGATAGAGCTGGTGGTCAACAAGCGCAACGAGCATGTGTTTGATCTGATTGTTGGTGAAATGGAAGAGGCAGGTTACCATAGGTTGGCAGCTCAATGCAGGTCCAAGGCCAAGGAACTCAAGAGGGGGTACAAAAACATAAAGGACAACAACCAAAAGTCCAGACATGCAGTGAGGACCGCACCCTATTATGATGCATGGGACAAGATCCTGCACATGAAGGGCTGCATAGTGGCCCCCAGACTGGTGGGGAGAGCCATGACCACAGGGCCGGTCCTGGGAGGACGTACCACCACCCATGGCAGCATCAAGGGCACCCACAGACACTGCAGGTCGCCCACCCCAGGAAGAGCAGCCCGGGACCTCGGGGAGCAGCAGACCCCCATCATGGACAGGCACGGTGAGCCCTCGACCGACATCTGGGTCAGGGGCCTCTGATGACCACGACACACTGATCACCCTGAGGCAGTGGATACGGGGGGAGCACTCTCAGCAGAGCTCCATGGAGCTGCAGGCCATGGACGACTCCAATACAGACATAGAAGGTAAGCACAGGGAGTGGATAACATGGGGGCCAGCACGGAAAAAGCAATGGGAGAAGCGGGGGATGAACAGGCAGGGAACGGAACTAACCGACCCACCCACCCATCACCGCAGGCATTACCGAGGTAGAAGAGGAGATAACAGAGGGGGACCATGCACCGGGAGCAGTGGAACACATTGAGGAAGGTAAGCAGACAGGACGGGGCCCACTGGATGCCGGGAGAACTATCCCAATGGCACACCACCACGTCCGTTCCCACACAGGGCCACAACCACACCTGTTGGAGGAACAGGCAGAGAGGGGGCAGCAACAGCGGGCGCAGCAAGGTGAGTGGGCGGCGGGGGCAGTCCTAGAGGTCCACCAAGGGTAGCTGCCCAAGGGGGAGAAGATGGACAGGCACACACGGATCCCAGGAGCCACAGGGGAATGGTCAGCAGAGTTGCTGGAAGGGGTGCTGAGGGTGGACACGAGGGAACATGGGAGGGGTTGCGGGTCACAGCTACACAGAGGGAAGAAAGGGGACCTGACCATCCGTGGGAAAGGGGGATGGAAGTGCTGGGATCCCAGCCCCCCTCCCTCGCACCGATCCGGGGAGGTATACGTGCAGCTAATGGGTGTCCAACCGACAATACCCAACCTATATCCCGCAGATCCAGAGCCCGTGCAGGCAGCCCAGCCACGAGAGGGACCCGTTCCACCAGCCCAGAGGATGCGCGAGCACCGGACACGTGTATGCTGCTGCCGGGAGGACCTGGCTGAGGAGATCCTGTGTACGAACACTCAGCAGGGGGAGGTGATGATTGCATCCATTGACAGGATGGAGGCTGCAACTGACAGGTCTGTGCAGCAGGTGGAAGGAAGGGCCAGGCACCTGTTAGCCGAGATGAGGAAGGAGAGGAGACTGGAAGGACGGGACTACACCTGGCAGATGGAGGCATTCGAGTTCATGACCGCAACCATCAACCGCCTGGGACCAGAGCACTCCAGGAAACTGGACTGCTCCCACGAGATCGGCACTGCTCTGCTGCTGCTCGTGGGCACCATGAGCACCTACATCATGGCAGCAGCCCCCCTGGGAACCATATCGGCTGCAGCCCCACACCCACTACCCATCCCACCGCCAGTGTCCATTCCACAGCAGCCCAGACCAACGGGGTTGCGCATTCGCCTCCCCATCCCACAGGGGATGAGATGGCAGCAGCCACCCAGGCAGGTGCAGCAACACCAGGCAGCCCTGGGCCCGGTGCAGCCTCCATCCCCTGCCACAGAGGACAGCCAGGAGCCATGTCAGAGCCAGGAAATGGGGAAGGGGGAAACGGGGAGTGTGGGCGAGGGCGGCTCACAGATCTCGGAGTCGCCCACCAGGCGATGGAGAGGTTGGCCCAGAAAGCAGGACAAGTCGGGGGGAAACGGGGAAGGGGGAAGTAGGGCACAGAGACCACTGTATAGACAATAAATGCACATTTATACACTGTAACCTTCCTGTCAGTTGTTCTTAGCTATGCACTGCAGGGACCGTGCTTGCAGCGAGTGGGGATATGGCCCTGTTGGGCACGCCTATGCCAGGGGATCCACACAGCGGGCAATGGGGCAAACACCTGGTGGGACCCGGAGGGGAGAGAGCACCCACGGGTCATGGTACGGGGATACGGCTCACAGGCACCGGGGATACACAGCCTACTCCATGTTGTGGCACCCCAGTAGCCTCAGGGCAGGGGCACCCATGATATGTGCCTCGTAAGTGGAGCACGTATCCACTTTGCATAGCGGTACTCCCTGGGGTTCGCCTTATTAATGTATTAGGGGTGGGAATTCCGGATCATCCGGTATCCGATACTGCCGGTATTTGGTGTACCGGCAGTATCGGATTAAACCCAGTAATCCGACCCGTTTACCGGATTCCCCGTACCGGATTTTTTACATTGCGGCCATTCAAATGAATGGCCGCAATGTAAAAAAACCCCACAACCCTCCCCACTTCCCCTCCCCAGTCCAGGCTGCACAGGTGGAAGGGGGGACACCCCCTGCCCAGCCTGGCTTTAAAAAAAATAATTTTTCCCACGAAGTCCCTGCTAGGAGCCTGTTGTCAAATTCAAATTTTATTCAGCTCTAGCTTTCGCCATGGCAAAACAAACACACACACAAACAAATATCCCCAGGTAATAACTCCCAGGGTGGGGCCCTGTGGGCGCCACCCAAAGGGTGTCGGCTGTTGGCTGGACTGGGGTACCGGGGGCCTTCTGCCAGACAGACACTGAAGATTTGGTGTGAGGGGGGCTGGAGAATTGCCCCTGAGCAAGAGCAGCAGCAGGTCTCCGGGTGTGTGTCAAGCAGCGCAGAACCAGCACAGCTGTTGCCGCCGCACTACTGCACCTAATGGGGGGCAGCCAGCATCCAAGCCGGCTGATAAAAGGCAGGGAACGGCCAGTGGCCATGCTGGTGGCATGTGCTGAAGGGGCACATCCAAAGGGGCGTGCCCTTCGGCTGTGCCTGAGGATTGGGACCGGGACATAAGTTTACTTTTATAGACTTTTGGTGGGAAGAAGAGATGTCCCGTTGGGGAATACAAATTTTGCGAAGAACTGGAGATTTGGAGAAGGCTCCTCCTCCTGGTGGGAGCAGGCGGGGAGAAGGAGGATGTGCATAGTAGGCAAAATGAAGTGTTGGGGGACTGAGGGGATTGTTTAATTTGTGCTCTGTAAATGAAGTTTGTATGGGTTAGTAGAAACTAATTATGTATTATAATTGTATGGAGAGGGGGTGGGGAGAAATTAATATATATGATATTTTTCTTATGTTGTATTGTGGAAAGGACTCACTTTCTGGTGAGAGCAGGAAGGAATGAGGGGGTGAGAAGGACTCCTTCCCTGGTGGCAGCAGGAAAGGAGTGTGAGGAGGGTAGAGTAATGGAGATTGAAGGCAGATTTGGTAGATATGAATTTGTTAAGTTCTTTTTTAAGAATGTGGGGGTGTTTTTTTTGTGGGTCTTGTTGACCATATTGTATTTTTTGTATATTGTGTTAGGAGTTTCATTTTTGTTGTGAGCTGCCTCGAGTTGCCTGTGGCAAGAGAGTGTGGGGTACAAATGAAAAATGAAATGAAATGTCCTTGGAGCTCCCCTGGATGTCTCCTCTGCCTACGGTGGTGTGTGGGGCCCCTCTGTTCTTGCTTCTCAGACCCTCCGCCAGCTGTACCATGGCTGATCCTGCTACTTTGGAGCTCCCACTCAGCGGTTCTGCGGCCTCTCCGCATTGCTGGACCTACATGGAGACCATGGCTTTAGCTGACCTGTGGCATTCCCAGTCCGTGCAACAGTTCCTGAGCTCCCCGGCTACCCTCCTGGATGCCTATAGGTGTCTGAGCTCGGGCCTTCACCACTTTGGATATGTGGCTAGCACTTGCGAGTGCCGGCTCCTTGCAGCAGAGCGCGGCCTCTGTCCCTTTCCGGATGGGCGCATGCTGGAGTTGAGGGGGTCGCGGGTGTTCTGGTCTGCCACTGAGACAGTGTCTGCTCTCTCTATGTGCCTTGTCTGGCTTCCAGACCTGTTTGGCGGAGGGCGGCCCTGCACTGGCTGTTTCCTACTTCTGCTGCATCCTGGGGGCCTGTGACTACCAGTGTTCGCGTGGGGCCGCATATTACCGCCTGTTGGAGCTCAGGCAGCTGTTGTGGCCGCCTGTGGCTGACTATGCCTTGCCTGCTCCCACGGGGCCGGAGCTGCTGGCGCTGTCTGAGATGTGGTCCTGTGCCAAAATTCAGGTTGGGCTCACCAGTCCTGATCCTTTTGAGGCCTACTATCTTGTTGCCCACCACATGGCATGGATGAGCTATCGGCAGGGCATGTTGCAGTGGCCGCACTACGTTCATCTGTTGGGCCAGCCCGTCCTGCCCCCCTTCATGACCCCGTGCAGCTGGCTGTAGGTCCCCCAGGGTCATCGGTGTCTCGACTGCCATCTCCACTGTGTGCTCCCTGCACCTCCCCGGCCGTTCCATGCTGTGACCCAGTGGCGGCTGCTAGTTCAGGGCTGTGGGGCAGTGCCCCCCCCAAGCCCTGGCTGGGCTGCTGCTTGGCCTGAAGTGTTTTGGGAAAAAAAATATAATTAAATTCCCCCTGGCCCGGCCCCTCTGACTTTTGCGGTGCGGGGGAGGGGGGTGTTAAGCGCGGCGCTTATCTTTTCTCCGATCATTTTCTCCAGCTCAGTGGTGCTGGGGAATTCCTGGCGGCGGCGCTAGTGCTGTGCCTGATCCCGCAACTGCACATGCCCAGCCCAGCAATGCTACAGAGTCCAGACTTTCCCAATCAGCCAGATCAGCGTGTTGCTGCGGCAACAGTGAGCATGTGCGAGGCTAGAGGGCGAGGGACTTGGAGCCCTTTTTCTTTCTATCTCGCACATGCTCAGTTGGGCAGGCAGGAGAGGCGTTTGAGGATTCCTCCAGCAAAAAAACCACCAAAATTGGGCTCCACTCTAATCGCCCTGGCCAATCTCTGGCCACAGAAAAAAGTGGGTAGGGTCTGGATCCTGCCCTCAGCCTGTGACTGCTTAGCACTTGTCTGTGGGGTCTCAGACAGGATCTTCAATCGCTGGCAAGGGCAATTAGGATTCATTGGCTGTTTTTTGGTAAGTCAGCGTCCCCATGCTGATCCCTCCTTTTTACATTTTTATTTACTTTTTATTTCAAATAATCTTTCATTTAAAAAAGCTGGACTCAGTTAACCTGCCCATCTTTTTATACAGGGTTTATACATGATTCATTTTAAGCTTGATATGCATTGTAGACTGTGTTTTCTTCCAGCTGATGTTAACCCTGGGAACTCCTTGCTGCTGTGTTGCGCCAGTGTTGTCTGTGTTTTCCTGTGTTTGGGGTTTATACATGATTCATTTTAAGCTTGATGTGCATTGTAGACTGTGTTTTCTTCCATCTGATGTTAACCCTGGGAACTCCTTGCTGCTGGGTTATTCCCTGGCTCCACCTACTGTTGCCCTGGCTCCACCTACCATTGCCCTGGCTCCGCCCACCGGCTCACCAGCGGCTTCGCCACCGGTGGGCCAGACAGTCTTACTGCCCCTCCAAACTAAAAACCCACCAGCTGCCCCTGCTGTGACCCACTACATTGTTCCGGTTCTGGACCCGCTGCTGTCCTGCCTCCATTTGTTTCCTCCATGCAGCTTCGCTCTGCCGGTCTGCCTTCACCCTGCGGCCATCTGTGTGGCATCACTTTACCATCTGTACCCATGGGGTTCGTGTCCGTCATCCGCCCCCCGTTCCGCTGTTGGGTGTTATCTGGCAACTACACCGGGGATCCCCAGGGACCTTTGCATTCCTTGCTCTGCTGCCGCGCCGGCTGTACCAGTGACCTGGCCACCCCCCCACAATGCCTCCGTGACTGTTTGTGTCTGGGGTTCACCTGCTCGTGCCACCCGTCTTCCCCTTGGGGGTGGGGTTGCAACATCAGCTGTTCGGGGCTCGGTCCCTTGGTGGCTGAGCATGTTCATCTGGGACAGGGTGTCATGCTGTTGGGACCTGCCTCGGTCCTCTGCGGTGACCTCATAGGAGTGGTGGTTCTTCCCCTGTGACTCCACTCTGTCAGGGTGGGACCCCTGTTGGTTCAGCGCCCAGTGTTGCTGTTAGGTGCCCCGTGCTGTCCCAGGGGTATTGGGTGACTACTCCCGTGTCCCACTCTGTTCCGACCCCTTCCCCCTCCTGTATCCTTGCCTGTTGGTGACCTCTGCCCCCCCTTTATTTGGTGCTCTCTGTTGGGCTTCCTGGTGTGGTGGTCCCCATTTCCCCCCTCTGAGCGACTGCTCCTAGGTGTGTGGGGTGTCCTGGCCCCGTGTCTCTTCCTGGGTGTCTGTCCGTTCCTGTCCCATTGGTTTCCATGCTCTTGTGTGCCCCTGAGACTCCCCGTGTTACATTCCTTTTCGGCTGTGCATGTGCCCGCTAGTGTGTGTGCAGTTTGTGTTGTCCTCTGTCCGTGGCTTCCTTCTCCCTGTGTTGTGTGTGCGGCTCAGCTGTTCGCCTCCCCCTCCCTTCCCGTTTCCTTGGCATGGGCAGTGCCTTGTGGCGCTTTTGGCTTATTTTGCCCTCGGTCGGCCATGTCCGTGTCCTGCCCTGCCCCGGGTGCTTCTGGGGGTTCTTGCCACAGTCCAGGATCAGTGTAACATCTGTCGCACTGTCCCAATTTGTGGCCTGTCTGTCTGTTTCCATGCCATGGTACTGCTCTCGTCATGTCTCTATGGGGCCTGTCGGAACCACAGGTGGGGGTTAGGTGGCTTTCCACGGTTGGGGATCCACTGTGGTGACCTGGCAGCATGTAACGTCTGAAATCACTCATGGAATGGAAAAACCAAAACTGGCCAGGCTAAGCTAGATCTATTTTATTTATATATTTATTTAAACTTTTATATGGCATCCATGCCATTAAGAGTCAGGGCAGTTTACAACCAATGAAAATATCTAAAAAAGTCTTTAATCCGCCCCCCCCCCCAACCCCAACCCTCCCATCCCAACCAACCCTAGCCCCGCCTGCCTACTATTCGTCTGATTCAGTATTACTTGGCTAGACTACCATTAGTCTATCCAGCCTATTTTGTTTTCATGAAATTGTCTACTCTTTGCTCCACAGAATAATTTGAGGAGCACATCCCATGTATAAGGGGTGGTATAAAATATGGGTGATAGTGCTTGTGGCATTTTTGGTAAGCAGACGAAGTAGGCTGGATGATGTAATAAGATGCAAGAACTGATAAATGGAGGGAGGATGAATAAGTATTTTATATAAGAATGATCCAACTTTTGGTCAAAAGTAAATCACTTTTTGGTGCCTACCATAAGATGCTTTGGGCTCCATTTTTAGAGATACTAAATGTCCATAATGCCATCTTAAATCAATGATAGCTAAGGATGGACAGTAACTCTGAAATTCATGCTAGTGTCTCAAACTAGGTACCCCCAAAATCTATGCATTCAAAATTCAAGTTCACTTGTGACATTTGGGCTACAAACCACTTACCCCAGAATGGTCTCATTCAGGGCTGGCCTTAGAACTGACATGGCCCAGAGTGAAAATAAAATGCAGGGCCCCCAACGTCCTGCCCTCCATATCCCCATCCTTAACAATTCACAGTCTGGTGTTTGCTTACAAAAACAAATGGTAATAAGTTTTTTCTCACATATGTGCACATACAGACTTTCCCAAACGTGTACACACAAGCTCACTGTGTGCTTTCATATGCAACAGCTTCTGCCATGGCCATGGACTGCTCCAGGCCGTGGTGGGAGCCGTCACTCTGGCTGGAACGTGGCCGGGCCACCAAACAAATGTTACGGTGGCTGGGGCGGGGAGACGCATAGACGTGTGTCTGCACATCCCCACTCTGCCTACAGTGCCCCACCCCTGGCTGATGGGCAGCCAATGAAGACTGCCATGGTGCCCAGCCCCTGCTAGCACTCTGGACCGTGGTGAGTAAAGCAGGCTATCAGATGTGATAGCCTGCTTTATTCTGGGTCCAGCAGCTGGCTTCCGACTGTAGTGGAACTTAACCTGGGCTGCGACTTGGGGATTTCCCCAAGTCACAGTCCGGGCTAAGCTCCATCACAGTCAGGAGCCAGACCATGGTAACATCTGGCAGCTGCTTTCAAATGTGATGGTGGCACCCAGATTAATCCGCGCTAAAGCGGATTAATCCGTGCCACTGTCACGGCAGTGTGAAAACGCCCACTCTCTCCCTTCCTCACATACACCTCTGGCAGTGGTAGGGAGGATTCAGGGATTGATTTACTGAAAATGACAGGGGGTGGGAGAGGGGGTGGGCAGTCCATAAGAAGCAGTCCGCCTGTGGGGGGTGAGAGTTGCAGGCAGGGAGAGGGCCCTGCAGAAATAGTCTGTGCCAGGGCCACAGGAGCACTGGACCTGAGGCTAACAGGACTGACCTGGTCTTCCTGCAGGGTTCCCGTTGACTGCAAGACCCAGGCTATGGGGTCCTACTAGCTGTTCTTAAGGCTGGCCCTGATCCCACTGCATTTCAGTGGGACTACTCCAGAGTAAGTAGTCTGTAGATCAAGACTTTGGCTTAATTATTTTTGTCCATTTCTCTGCAAAGGAAAACGTTTTTTTGGTCATTGTTTCTGAAAATGATCATCCTTATCTTTTGTGGATGTGACTTCTATAGTCTATGTCCACCGTCCAGCACATGGGAGCTATCTGTCATTCGCTATGTCTGTCACTTAAGTTGTTAAAGTAAAATATAGCTGTCACAATATTGCCAACCCCAGCTGTTCAGTAATTGATTTAGGCATAAATCACAAGATTATTTTAAATAATGGGATTTTAAAAATATAAAAAAGTATATTATATACCTCCTAATTCTTGTTTAGTCATTTTTCAAACTTATTTCCACAACCTTACGGTCTGGAAACTTATTAGTTTTCATTACAGAAAGTGTTCTCATGTAAGCACATAATTAAAAAAAAAAACAACCTCAAATCCAGTGAGTTAATAAATGCTGCTATTATGGGAGCTCAGTCACTGAGGTCAATCAACTATTTGGACATGGACTAAGACTTATTAGGGCATTTTTAGACGTGTATGAAAATTACGGGGGGTTAATAATCTCCTGTAATCATTCCTCTCCCATTACAAAGAAGGTGGTGCTAGGGATCATGGGATTGCAACGTCACATCCACACAGGAAACTCCTCTGAGAATCACAATCAAGGTGTTTTTAGATGTGCATGGTGAATAATTTGTGGGACTCTTGTGGGAGTTTTCAAATGCACATTAGAAAACCCTCAATATCTAGGGTTCACGGATGCACATTAACACATGGACATTTCTGCAAGTCTTGCAGGAGAGTTGTTTACCTACATGTGCAGGTAATTGGCAGGGTTTATTGCTCTTCCCTGCGAGTAGTGTCTTGTCTAAAAGCACCCTAAGAACAGGAATTTGTATTCAGAGATAGGTGATGCAGATGGTGGAGTGCCACAACAATATAATCACAGCAATTACTGTTGCTAAGCAGGCAGACTTTTGTATTTTGAACTGGCTAGTCATCCTCCCTCACCCCCATCCCTTGGATATTTCTAATGTAATAAATTGCAATAATCAAGTGTGGAGATCCTGAATACATAGTTCAATCATTTTGACTAGGTCTATGAAAAGATGGAGTACAATATTTTGCAGCTGGAAGTGGGTGTGGTATGTGATGTTGCAATATTATTGTTTTTTTCCTTACTCTTATTTATTTTTTGAACATTCAGTAGCACTGAGAGGTGACAGTATATGATGATACTTCCTGGTTGAGGACTCCAGAATTCCAAGACTTAGGAAGTGCACCTGTTGATCTGGCTTCTGGATGTAGGAGAGGATTGCTCTAGTTCTAATGTTTTAGGGGACAGAGGTTATCTTATTTCAAGAGTTGTAGCAATTGTGATATTTATTGTATAGCTTGTTTTATCTTGAGAGAAAGAGGGGAGGCCAGCCCAACAGGTGAACAAAAGGGTCTGGGGCAAAAGGGAGTCGACAGGAAGCTGCACACAGAGCCTAGAGGGCTTAGGGGAAGGGCACTTACAGCAACCCTCACAGCAACCCCAGAAACAGAAGAGGATAGATGATACAAACAATGAGAGGGTTCGCAGGACACAGCCCCACGAAGAGAAGGGTGGGTGTGTGCGCACGCAAAGCCTAAAAAAAAGGGAATTACTAGGTTAAACAGTGGATATTCCACCACCCTACCCCCACTCCTGTGAGGTACAGGAGCTGCTAATGATAGCAAAACCTCACAAATGCACATTACATCCAACAGAGCCACAACCCATGCAGGAAGCCCAGCCAAAGCTGGGGCCTGTTCCAGCTTCCCAAAGGATGCAGGAGCAAGGAGCACGCATGCGCCACTGCCGTGAGGATATGGCAGAAGGGCTCCTGAGGGCTAGCACACAGCAGGAAGAGTACATGATTACTGCTATTGATAGGATGGAGGTAACCACCAAGAGGGCAGTGCAGCAGGCAGAGAGAAAGGAAAGGTCCCTGCTAGCGGAAATTAAGGTCAGGAAACAAGAAAGAGCCGATTACACAAGGCAGATGGAGGCAATGGAGACACTCCACCAAACAACTGAGCGGCAGGGAACAGAGCACAGACTTGACAAGCCCTTGGACATTGGCAGGGCACTGCTGATACATGCGGGCACAATGAGTGCCTACTTTATGGCAGCTGTCGCACACCCACCACCTCAGCCCCTGCCCTTGTTGCAGCAGCCACAACCACAAGGGTTGCACATCTGCCCACCCATCCCACAAGGACAGAGAAGGGTGCAGCTGGCCCGCCAGGTGCAGCAACACCAGCCATCTCCTGGCCCAGTCCTGCCCCCAGCCCCTGGCACCCAAGACCGCCAGAAGCCGTGGCAGAGTCAGGAACCAGAGGAAGAGGACACCAGTGCAGTCAAAGGTGGCTCCCACACCACAAAGGCACCTGTCAAGCGTGGGAGAGGATGGCCCAGGAAGCAGAATAGGTCTGGGATAAGGGTAGGGGGAAGTAGGGCACATATCCCACTGTACATACCATAAAATCACCAGTAGTCACTATTAAGTGTCCTTTTTTGTTCACTCAAGGGGCTGTCGCTGGGTTTGTGGGGATTCTATTTTGGTGCATTTATGGAGGGTTTGGTGGCCTTTGTCACATTGTTGATGGGCTATGTGAGGGCTGGGCTTGGATGGTTTATTGTAATGAGAACCACTGATTTCTGTGTGTGTGGATGCCCAAAGTTTCAGTTCCTGAAGCTGTGCTGTGTCTGCTTACCACGCATCGCACCATGGGTTTCCCATTGAGTTGCTCCTACTGTTGTGTGACTTTGGATATCCTTGGGATGCCTACTCTGCTTACTATCATACTAGGCCCTCTGTTATTCCATTACACCGACCCTCTGCCTGCAGAACCATGACAGGTCATACTGCCTCTGAGCTCCCGCTTGGTACGTCTCCAAGTGGTCCACATTAGTGGACCTATTCGGAGACCATGTCTCTTGCTGACCTGTGGCATTCCCAGCCCGTTCAGCAGCTCCTGTGCTCCCCAGCTACTGTGCCTGATGCCTATGTGTCTGAGCATAGACATTGACTTCTTCAGATGTGGCTACCGTGCCCGAGTGATGGCTCCATGCTGAGGAGCTGGGGCTTTGTCCCTTTCCGGATGGGCGCATTCTAGAGATGAGGGGTTTGCATGTGCTTTGGAGTGCAGCTGAGATGGACTCTGCTCAGTCTGTCTGTGCCCTGTCTGACAGAGGGAGGTCCATCCCTGACTGTTTCCTTCTTCTGCAGCATCCTCGGGGGCCTGTGGCTATCAGAGGTTGTGAGGGGCCACTTATTACCATCTGTTGGAGCTTGGACAACTGGAGTGTCCCCCTGAGGCTAGCTATGCCTTGGCTGATCCCACAGGGCCCAAACTGATGACACTGTATGCAGTTTGGACCCATGCTGATATACAGGTTGGGCTAACCGGTCCTGATCCTTTTGAGTCCTACTATCTCACTACCCACCACATGGCACGGATGGGCTACAGGAGTAGTATGTTGCAGTGGCCCAACTACATCTATCTTTTGGGTCAGCCTGTCCCCTCCCCCCTATCATGACCCCATGCAGCTGGTTGTAGATCCCTCCTGGGTCTTCTTTTTCATGGCTGCCATCACCACTCTGCATTTCCTGCTCCTCCATGGGCTTTCAGTCTTAGGACCCGCTCCATCATTCCTGTTCCTGGCCCACTGCTGACTGGCATCCCCTGAGGCGGTGCTGTCCCTTCTGCACCTGTCTCCCTCTGCTGGTTCCCAGCTGCACCTGTCTCCCTCAGCTGGAGTTCCAGCGCTTATGTGTGCTGCACTGTGACCATCTGTACCTGTGGGGTTCGTTCCCATGTCCTCACCTCCCATGTTGCTGTTTACTGCTGCCCAACTGCTGTTGTGGGGTGCCCCATGGCTGTTTACATCACTTGGCCAGCCCGCTTCCCGGATGTTTCCGTGACCCGGCCTCCCCTCCCCTTTGTTGTCTCTGCAATTGGTTGTGTCTGGGGTGCTCATGCAGCCATCATCTGGCTTCCCCTTGGTGGTGGGGGCTTTTGCAACTCTCCAGTGTTCTGGGATCTCTTCCCACACAGGCCATTTGCTTTCTTCCAGGACTGGTTGCCTTACTGTTGAGACCAGCCTCGGCCCTCTATAGTAACTTCTTACTGTTGGTGACTCTTCCCCTGTGGCCCTGCTCTGCACTGGAGCGCCCTGTGCTGCTGTTGAGTGCCCCTTCCGTGTTGTGTGGGCCTTGGGGTTTTGGGTGCCTTTCACCATGTTCTGCTCTGTTCCTGCCCATTCCCCTCTTGTTCCATGTTTTCTTTGATCACTCCCCCTGTGTAATTTCCAATGGCTCTTGGGTTTCTTGGTGTTTTTTCTCTCTTCCCCCCCCCGTGCTCCTAGCTCTCTGTCTGTCTGTGTGTGTGAAAGAGAGAGAGAGCACTTCTGGGTGCTGCGTGTCCCTTTAAAAAATTGTTATTAGCAGCAAGCATTTATATAGTGCAAGCAATGTACCTGGTGCTTTACAAAGTAATGGAATAGACACGATCCCTGCCCTAGGGCTTACAATCTGAGAGACCGGGGGGAGAGACAGAGAGAGAGAGAGACAAAGGAAGGGGAACAGAGGGAGAGAGAAGGGGTGAAACATTCACAAGGACGTAAGGTCTCAGGTGCATGTGCTTGGCTTGGTTACACTGAGAATGATGGCTGGCGGGCCATGTGGTGAGGATACGAGTACACAGACCTAAGTTAACAGATTGTACTAGATGGAGGGTAGCAGCAGGAGTTAGGTGAGGGAAGCAAGAAGTCTGGAAGGGCAGAGCGGAAGGGGTGGGTCTTGAGGAGGGATCTGAAGGTATGAAGGGAGGGGGCGAGGTGGACGTGGGCAGGGAGGGAGTTCCAGGCATGGGGGGCAGCTAGGGAGAAGGGACAAAGGCGGTTAGGGGAGCAGGGGCAGTATGGGCAGGCAAGAGGGGACAGGAAGAGTGAAGTTCATGGACTGGAGTATAGAGGGAAACTAGCGCAGAGAGGTAGGGGAAGCAAGGCTGTGAAGAGGCTTACAGGTGAAGACTAGGAGCTTGTGCAGGATTTGTTCAGGAAGGGGGGGCCAGTGAAGAGAGGAGAGGAGGGGCTGCATGTGGTCGAAGCAACAGGTGAGGTGGATGACCCTGGCAGCAGAGTTCTGGATGGAGATTAGGGGAGAAAAGTGAGTGGGGGATACCAGTGAGGAGGTTACAGTAATCGAGGTGAGAGATGACCAGGGCATGAACAAGGGTTTTGGCAGAGGAGACAAAGGGGCAAATTATAGCAATGTTATGGAGGAAGAAGCGACAGGATTTGGCAACAGTCGATATAGGGTTTTAAAAAAAGGGGTGAGCCAAAGAGGAAGCCTAAGCTACGGGTTTAGGGAACGGGAAGGATGGTGACCCCATCGATAAGGATCAACAAGTTTTAAATAAATAAACAGGGTGGAGGGAGAGGAAGGATGGGAGGAAGATGAGTTCAGTTTTAGCCATGTTTTAGCTGATGTTGAGACATCCAGGTAGAGTCGGTGGTGAAGCAAGCTTGAACAGATGGGGAGAGAGAGAGGGATTAGATAGAGTTGAGGGTCATCAGCATAGAGGTGATATTGGAAGCCATGGGAGGTAATGAGTTTGCCTAGGGACAGGGTGTAGATAGAGAAGAGGGCTGAGGACAGAGCCTTGGGGAACACCAACCGAGAGAGGAAAGGAGGAGGTGGAGTTGGCAACAGACACCGTGAAGGATCGGTCAGAGAGGTAGGAGGAGAACCATTCAAGGATGGAGCCACGGAAGCCAAGGGAGTGAAGTGAGTTCAGCAAGAGTGAGTGGTCAGCCGTATCAAAGGCATCAGAGAAGTCAAGGAGGACAAGAATGGAGTAGAGGCGATTAAATTGTTGGTGATCTTAGTGAGAGCAGTTGCAGTAGAGTGAAGGGGCGGAAGCCAGACTGGAGGGGGTCAAGTTGGTGGAGAGGAAGTCAAGGCAGCGGGAGTAGACGACGCGTTCAAGAAGCTTGGAAGCAAATGGAAGGAGTGAGACAGGACTGTAGATAGAGGGGTCAAGAGTGGACTTTTGGGGGATAGGAGAGACGGTAGCGTGCTTGAAGGCAGAGGGGAAGGAGCCAATAGAGAGGGAAAGGTTGATGATGTGCAGGAGGGAAGGGGTGACAATAGAAGCAATGGAGGTCAGGAGGTGGGAGGGGATGGGGTCAAGGGGGAAGCGGAAGGGCTGGAGGAGGAGAGCAGAGAGATTTCCTCAAGGGAGGTGGGAAGGAAGGAGGAGAGGAGGGAGAGGGCGTAGGAAGAGGAGAGGAGCGGGAAGTGATGTTGAGGTGGATCTTGTCTATATTGGAGGTGGAGAAGGAAGCGAGATCCTGAGCAGAAAGGGAAGAGGGAGAAGGACAGGGGGACTTGAGGAGGGAGTCAAAGGTGGAGAACAGGTGGCGAGGGTTCAGAGAACAGGACTCAGTGTGGGAGGCATAGTAATGCTGTCCAGCAAGGAAGACAGCAGAAGGGAGGAGAGAATTTGAAGTGAAGGAAGTCTGCATGAGAGTGGGATTTGTGTCAGGTGTTCAGCAGCACAGGTGTAGGAGTGGAGGTGGTGGATACTGGGGGTGAGCCAAGAACGGGGGTTGTGGGAGTGGTTTGGGCAGGAGGAGAGGCACTGAAAGCAGAGACAGCAGAGTTGGGGGGAGGAGAAGACTGAAGGGAGGAGAAAGAGGAGGCAAAGTCCAGGGGGTTAATGGTCTGCACGTCACGGAAGGGGCATGGAGACAGGGAAGAGGAGGGGTGCAGTGGGAGATGTTGAAAGAGGCAAGGAAGTGGTCAGAGATGGGATGAGGATTGAAGGAGAGATCAGAGACAGAGCAGTTCCTAGAGAAAACGACATCAAGAGAATGGCCGTTAGCATGGGTGGGGGAGTTGGTCCAAAGGTGGAGGTTGAAGGAGGCTAGTGAGAGAAAGCGAGAGATGGAGGGCTGGGAAGGGACATCAATGTGAATGTTGAGGTCACTGAGGATGAGAGTGGGGGTATCGTCGGAAAGGAAGAAAGTGAGCCAGGACTCTAATTCAGAGAGAAAGAAAGAGCGAGAGCCAGGGGGGCAGTAGATTACAGCAACGCAGAGATGGAGGGGTGAGTAGAGGCGCAGAGTGAACCTCAAAGGAAAGGAAGGAGTGGGGAGGAGAAAGCAGTTGGAATTGACAGGAATTAGTGAGGAGGTCCATGCCACCACTCCGACCTTTGGGGTGGGGCTGGTGAGGAGAGACCTCCAAAGGAGGGGGTGGCAGAGTCTGAGAGGTAGATCCAAGTTTCAGTAAGGACAAGGCACTGGAGTGAGTGAGAGAGGAAGAGATCATGGATGTAGGGGGCTTTATTGGCAGAGGAGCAACAGTTCCAAAAGGAGCTGGAAAATGCAAGCTGATCAGGGGGAAGGCAGAGAATGGGGGGAGAAGGGGTGATGGGGCAGGCAAGAGGGAGAGTGGGGGAGGAGCAAGGGGGGGAAAGGTAGCCAAGGGGGAGGGAGAAGTGTGA
>QEPC01007467.1:338849-363260 GCA_003113815.1 Sphenodon punctatus
AGGGAAGGCGAGAGATTAGGACAGGCATAATGGTGGGAAGGGTAAGAGGGAGGCCAGGGGGTGGGTAGTGGAGGAGAGGCAGAGGACGAGGTGAAGAGTGGCTGGCCTACTGGCCACTGAGGGGCCACCAGGTGGCCAAAGTACCCTCAGGCTTACCCTTAGCTGGTGTTGCTAGAGTATCCTGTTCAAGAGTGATCGTATGGCCTGCTGGTCAGTGGAGCTCAGGGTGGCACAAAGGCCAAGCCTCAGGAGGGTCACAGACAGCAAGAAAGAGGCGGGAGAGGAGGTTGCGGCGTCCTCAAGCCGTGACCGCCGAAGTATGGGAGAGTATACAGATGATTTGTAACCCTTTCTATCTGCTTGTCCGTTCTTGTTGTTTCCTTGTGTGCCTGTGTCTTCCCTTTCTTTTCCTAGTCCGTTGTGCAAGCACTTGCTTGGCTCTGCGCGTGTTTTCCTTCTCCCTGGTGTGTGTGAGGCTCTATTGTTCTGCTCCCTCCTCTCCCTCTCTTCCCGGTTCCCTCGAATGGGCGGTGCCTTGTGTCACTTTTGGCTTCCTTTGCTGTTGGCCATGTCTGTGGCCAGCTTCGCCGCGGTTGCTTCTGGGAGGTTCTTGCCATGGCCTTTGTGTAGTCTGTTGTGCCATCCCAGTCCGTAGCTTGGCTGTCAGTTTCCTTGCCACGGGTTGCACTATTGTCACATCTGTAAGGGACTTGTCTGTAGTGCAGGGGCGGGGGGGTTAACACGGTTGGGGTGCTTTCCTTGGGTAGGGTTCCACTGTGGTGATCTGGGAGCATGGAACATCTGAAAATACCCCGTGCTTCCCATTATCATTCCCTGACCCAGCTAATCTGCAAATCCCAAAGGGGGAACACAAAGGCAGAAGCATGCAGCTGGCTTCTTCCTATGGCTTGCCGCCGCTGCGAGTCCTGACAGGGGCTAGTGATGGAAGCATGGTGGGGAAGAGTGCCTGCCTGTTAGGCTAAACCTGTGCACAGGGGCTGCACTGACTGAGCCTGGACTTCAGCAGGCTATTGTTTCATTTGTTAACACCCATTGCTGAGGTGCGTACCTTTTTTCACTTTATCCAGTCTGGGATAAGCACTGCTATCAAAAAATTGGAACACCCAGACAGGGCAGGAGTAGAGATGTGATGGTCTGGGAAAAAATACTTTTTTCCTGTTTATTTCCCCCAGGGTGTCTCATGGAAAAACTTAAAAAAATTGGAAAAATTGAAAAGAATATTTCACAAAATACTTTTCTCTCACAGCAGCAAGTAAAATCATTTATAAAAATAGCTAAACTTTCAAAGCTATAATAGTACTAGTTACATTGATCACTGTATGGTTAATTTTGATGACAGTTATTACATATATGCACACAACCTACTAAAAATAAAGTTTGCTGGCATTGTAAATATTTTGGATATGGCACGGACTACTAATTTCCCAACTGCATCTCTACAATCTGAGTTTGACTCTGCACGATACTTAGAAAATCAAGATGACAACACTGGTTTATTTTACCTCCCAACACCCCCCCCAGGAAAAAAGCGTGTTTTTTTCCCCCCATGCTACAAAAATTTCTGGAAATGTTACATCTCTAGGCAGGAGGGAGCTGTGTGTCTAAAAGCAAGATTAAAACTAAAAAAGGTAAGAAGGGCACAAGTATGTTTGAGAGATGATACTTTAGTATGCTGTCACTGGTTCGATCAGAGATGCTCAAAGTGACTTTAAAACTAAAACTTAAGAGCCAAAGTCAATGCACTCATTTGAGAATTATGACTTTTTAATAAGCTGAGTTGTAACTTGAACCATGAGCCCTGCCTGTACAAATATGTATAAATAGAGCCTCCAACACAGACCTTTTTTTTTTTTTCCAGCTTAGCCCCAAAGTTAGTCAGTGGGCTATGATAAATTTTCATAAACACAATCAAATTAAGGGGAGGCACAAAATATACTCTTTTTTTTGCTGTCAAATGGTGGAGGGTGCTGGATCAGACTCCTGCACTTAGCACACTGCAGGATCAGTCATTTAAATCTAAAGCTTAACTGCTGCTTGTAACAGCAAGATACAAATCTACATAGTAGATCAAGAAGTGGTCAGACCTCAAATGGAAAACATTGTAAAGTGAGTGTTGCAAGAGAAAACAGGTTTACACTGATTTATAAAACCACTTTAGTAAAATGCTTTGGATACAGATGAACATTCTTTGTGCAATGTTTGCTGTTTTGCCTGATAGAACTGGAAATGGTACGTGTTTTAATAAACAGGACTGAAAGGTTTGTCTGCTTTCATTTCTGTAACCTTGCTAGAGTGTTCTTTTATAAATATCACCAGGCATACTTTTTTGTGAATTACAACCAGATCCCCAACTTTTTGGAAGCAATAGCGGTTTCTACATTCATACCAATGGAAGCAGACACAAAGGCATCTCTTTTAAAAAATAAATAAAATTAAAACACACAAAATGCACCAGCATATTTCATTGATCCATGACTATAGTAACTGTGATATTGGCCCATATTTGTGCACATGCAAGCAGAAACCTCAGAGAGCTATTTTGTCCACCCACCGCTGCCCAGGACTAAGCTTTCCTGAACCGTGTGTGTGTCACACCCTCCTCTGGTGCTCTGCACTGCTCTGGCTATGGTTGCTTCCCTAGTGTTTTGAACCTTTTGTCCATCATTACTACAGTTCTATGTCATTCACAATTTTAAGGGCTGCACTGAAATCATGAAATCTCTGAAGTATGTGAAATTATGGTGGTCCTGTGCTCACTTTCTGACAGGATAGAGGCAAGCCAGGTTCAGAGGGAAACAAGATCCAAGTCCCAGAGCTTTTGGCACTTCACTGCTTGCATCTACAGCAATCAGCAGATGTTCCCAGTGGCAGGGAATGGGCAAGAGGTTAATATAGCAACTGTGAGAGAGCACTCCTGCCTGCTCTCTCACAGACTGGACTTCTGTTGTTCTTCAAGAGCCCAGTCATGGACCTGTTCTGCTAGGCTTTTTTGGTGGCAACAAGGGTATTGTCACCCTTGGGAGAAGCACTGCAGGTTTGACTATATAATAAGTTGAATGCATTCTATGAAATTTCATTATTTAAAACTAACACTCCTGTGTCTTTTTTCAAAACAAATAACTCCTGCCTGACTTTGTGATTTGCTTGGAGTCCTAATTACTTAGTTTACTCCAGAATACGAAAGGTACAAGTTTGTACTTAAAATTTACTATTTTCTTAATGTTTCCTGTTCTTTAACAGGCAAATCTGATCTCCATGATATGGTCCGAGGAGCTGATCTAGCACTGGGAATATGCACAATAAGAGGAGGATGTAAATCTCTCTCCCCAGGCTATAGAATTGCTGTACGCATCCTATACTGTAAATCTAAAACAAAAAACCTAAAGATTTCAAAATACATTAAAGGCAGAACCATTTCCAAAATAAAAAAACTTTCCTTTTCAAAACCATGTCACAAAATATATTTCCCCCCCTAACAAACTAAAAAAATAATTTGAAATTACAAGTACAATTTTTTTTTTAACATACATTACAACAAAAATTAAACACCAAAAAGCATGGAAATTATTTCCAGATTTTCTATCTGTATTCCATAATTTACCATCAACATTCATGAAAGATATATACTTAATTTATTATCATACATACTTACTCTTATTACTATTTACCACTAACTAAACCTATCACATTATTTCTTTACAGGACATTTATTATCGTAAGTCGGCTACAAACATTTTTTCAAACTGCCTTAACTTGGTCCTTTTGCACAAAATTACATTGTATACAACTGATTGTATAAAGTTGTCTGCACTGATACTATCAACATTTCATTGTATAACATGTATACAATTTCTATACATGTGAAGGACAGAGTTTGAAAAAATGTTTGTAGGTGACTTACGATAATAAATGTCCTGTAAAGAAATCTGATGAGCTTAGTTAGTAGTAAATAGTAATGCATATGTATGGTAATAAATTAAGCATATGTCTTTCATGAATGTTCATGGTAAGTTATGGAATACAGATAGAAAATCTAGAAATAGTTTCCATGCTTTTTGGTGTTTAATTTTTGTTGTAATGTACATTCATTTTTTTTTAAATTGTAATTTTTCATTTTTTTAGAGTTTAAGTTAGGGAAAAATGTATTTTGTGAAATGGTTTTGAAAAGGAAAGTTTTTTGTTTTGGAAACAGTTCTGCCTTTAAAAAAACCATTAAACCTTTAGGGTTTTTGTTTTAGATAATTTTTGGGGGGGGGGCAGAGAGGGGGTGTTCCTGGATCTGGGCTCTGCATTCAGTTGTGACACACTCTGGGATTTTGAAAATTACTAACGGTTGTTAAAGCTAGTCACATGAACTAGCCCCCTCTGGGGGCATGGAGCTGGTCCCTGGCAGGGCAAAGGTTCCCCATCCCTGCCTTAAATCATGCAGTAAGTTTGCAGATGTTATTTGAAAAGCTTGCTTTGAGTGGAAGGTGGGAGCAGGGCTTGTGAAGTTGTGTGGGAGGGATGGGAAGAGAAGTGGGGCTTGGGGGGAGGTCAATTTCAGGCTGGGGAAGCTGCAGGGGAAGTGACAGCTGCGAGTAGGGCTTGGGAAGTTGTGCGGGGGGATGGGAGGAGAAGCAGGGCTTGTTGGGGTCCACAATATACTTGACTGTTTCCAGGTGGCCATAAAAACAGGCAGCACTAAATGGGATTGAGTTGGTCAAAGTAGTGTTGTTGACAGATGCTCCACACTTTAATAAAAACTTAACCACCTTCAAATGACCAGCAGCAAAAGCTGCCCATAACGGAGGAGCTCCCTCTATGGTCTCACCATCAAAATTCACCGAGCCACCAACTTCTATCAAAGCACAGCAGTATTCCACCATGTCAAGGTGCCCATAACAGGCTGCCATGAGAAGTGGTGGGGCACCATTGTTTTTTTTCTGACATTAACAAAGCCATTTCTTCTTTAGTTTTGCTTGCCAGCAACTTGGTGAGGAGTCGCTGCTTGCCATCAGGAGCTGCATGGAACACTGCTGTTTTTTGGTCCATTTCGGCTGTTCCTTTCTTGAAGGATGCACACCTGCCTTTCTTCAGCATCACAAATAATAAAACCTACTGGAAACAGAGTTCAAAGGGAGTGTCAACACCCTTTTCTTAGTAGATCTGTGTTACGCTTTTGTACCGGCATAAAGATACTAATAAACTAAATTAAGTCATAACACAAAGCACATGGTGTTTAGGACGCCCCAAGGCTTTGGGGACCCCACCGGCTCCCTCTCACTGGAGCCACCTTCACAGCAAAGCTGCTGCTGCCGCCGCCACCACCTCTTCGCCCCACACCTCCTCCAGCTCCTCCATGACAGGCAGGTCCCCAAGGCAACTAGCCTTTCCCCAAACAGCCACTCTAGTATCCAGGTGCAGCTGAGATTGCTGCTGTCCAAAGCCCCAATGCAGTGTGTGGTGACAGGTGGGAGTGGGGTTTGAGAAGTTGCGCAGGGGGGATGGGAGGAGAAGCGGGACTTGGGGGTGGTGGTCCGCTTCAGGCTAAGGATGTTGTGCAGGTGATGGGTCTTCACCTGGGCTCCCAGGAAGCAGAGGAGCTAGGCCTTCTGGCCTAGAGCAGAGCTGGAGGCGGCGGCTGGGGTTACAGCAGAGAAAATGAGGAGGTGGCAGTGCCAGTATAACAGAACCAGCTATAGCAGTGGGAAGCTGCCATGCCAGGACGGCTGGTCCATACAGAGTGAAATAAAAGTCACGCAGCTTTCTATACCACTGTGCATGCGCCAGCCAGCAGAAATCTGGGGGCTCAGCTCATCGGGGGGAGGGGGAGAGAGAGGAGATATCGATAACTCAAAATAGTCAGAACTCTATGCATTTTGACCATAAACAATTGACTTTTAAACAGTTATAACTTTAGATTTTCTGGCTAGATCTTCTTCAAACATTGCACATACAACGATCCCCACAAATATAAGCCATGAATAATTTTCACAACTGTAGCTCAAGTGGTTTCTATAAAATCGGGGTTTCAGCAGTCCTGTTTATAATGGAGAGTGGTTTTGCCTTTAGCTTTCTTGCAGCGACCACTGCAAGAAAATGATAGGCAGAGAACATGGTGATGCCTATAGCTACGGTGACCCAAGACTTCCTAAGTCAAGTCTTTATTTCCAGTTGTTTACAGCTTTGCAAACTGTAACCATTTGGGCTAAAATTTGCATGCATGGTCTTGGTTTCAGACTGCTCTCCCCCCCCCCTCCCACAGTTAAATTTTATCAAGAACAGAACAGCCCCTTTTGAGAATGGGCTAAGGGAAAACTAATTTTTCCAAGTGAAGCATTTTCTTCTGGCTTTTTAAAATAATGCTCTTAGTGCTTCAGAAATATACAGCAGATATTTGACAGGTGGTAGCAACACAACAGTGGAAGCATGCATTACTCACTACTGTGCCAAAACCACTCCATTACCTGTCTCTTCTCCCATTGCTTTTCTTAGCTGCACTTAGTATCAAATCCTCTAGGCCACGGAATGCCAGCTTGATTTTCTCAGCACTTGCCAGAGCTATAGCCCATGCTTTAACTATGACCAAACAGGAAGTGTGAGGCACCAGCCAATGGGCAGTCTTTGCAGAAGCAGGACGATGGCAGAACTGTGGGAGGAACAGAGCTGAAGTAGCAGACACCCACACAGCCAAGCTAGAAGGACAAATCTGGATCAACATCAGCCAGGAGACCAGAGCCAGAAAATAATCAAAAAAACTAGCTAAGAGATGAACAAGAAAGCAATGTCAGAAATCAAGGTGGAGGTTGATAGGTGGCCAAAGAGAAACAGGGTTTGGTGCAGAGTGCAGACTGGGAGGCAGGTGATTAGGCTGAATTGTAGGTGGGAGGGGGCATTAAAGACAAAATGACTCATAATTAAAACAAACCCAGGAGTATATCATTGCTAGATCATGAATTAAAGATAGTACGGCTAAAGTCGTTACACCAAAATTTACCTGCCAGTGCATATACCATCCTGTGGCACCTACCAAGCATACAGATTCAGTTGCAGCATTCATCAGCCTTCTTGAGTTTTAGGCAGTAAACCTAGAGCACAGTGTGCCATAGGCTTAAAGGCATAAAAACCAGCAGTGGAATCATTATGGTATTAACCAATAATTTGAGATCACATTTCATTTCATACAATAGCAAGCAAAACTCTATGTACCATAGGCATCCTAATGCAGCAGCCTGTTTATTTTAGCTCAGGCTTTCTTTCCATGTGTACCCATTATGCCTGAGAAATGCTCTTTCAAAAGATATTCTAATACTTACTAATGTTAGTCAGTGATCCAATATCTTCCTCTTCTCCCAGGGAAGATAATCCTGCCTTGTCACAGCTTAGCTCATCCAGAGTGATGATATGGAAAGATAATACTGCAAAATTTCTCTCCAGCACACCACAGCTGGTGAAATCCATGACTCCATTGTATTCAATGGTGGTTTTGCCATTGACATTAGTGAAGTCAGAATTTCATCCCGTCTCTGAAACAATTTTCTTCTTTTTTGAGAATCATTTAAAAAATATTATCCAAGGCTAGAACTGCCTGCATTGGGTTGAGTTGCTACTAAATGTATCTTTTACAAATATGTCCCTGAGATGTTTGGATCATATCCCTGTTACCTTGTGTTCTTTTGTTCACTGTATCCACTTTGTTTCATCATATTCATCTCAATAGGATTGTAATACCCAAGTATGGTTTGCAGGTGTTTCTGCAATACAAATATTAAATAATAATGGAAAGGCGCTACTAGCAGTTCACTGTTGGAAAGTCACTGGTAATCTTGTTTACCATTTCAGTTTGAGTTACTCGTTAATGGCAATGCTTGGGAATTCAAAATTGGGGGGTGGGGGAGAATACTTTTATATCACTTTATGCACTCCTAGGCTTCAACTGAGGGTTGCTATGGATACCGGTTTTATCATCTTTCTTTCCCCCTGTGATACTGGCTGCAGTAGCTGTGCCCGGAAGGCCACCCGGTCTATGCCCACATTACTAGGCAACTAACCACCTCCACAACATATGGAGCCGGAAGTGAAAAAGAGAGCATGTTTGCAGAACTGACAGGTGAATTAGAAAGAGTGCATAGGTCTAAAAGAAAAAAAGGCTTTCATACTGGAGAGGCAACACAAATCTAACAGGATGATGCATCCCTGGACAGATACATGAAATAGGAGACTGACCTGCACCAACCACTCCAGGGCTTGCAGCAGAGACTGTTCAATTAATATATGGACAGGAACAGTAAGGTCATGGAGAGTGTGAATGTCCCAGCAGCCTTGTCTCTAAGAGTCCCTGATCTTGCTTGTTATCTTGTGTTACAAATGTTGAACATACCAACACAGTGGAATTCTTCCTTTGCTGTTCCAACCATTCTGCCTCCATGTGAAATGGTAAAATGTATAATGTGCATTGCAGAAAGCATTAAAAGACTGTGCTGATAGCTTTAAAGTTTTTGATGTGCTAAAATATATCCTTCCCCTATTCTGCCTCTGTTCGGTTTGTATCAAAATGTTCCTTCTACCCCTATTGGTACTTAAAGGATGAGTTTTAACTATCCAAGAAAGCAGAGGAATGCAGGATTTGTGAGAACAGCTCACATTTGTGACTAACATTTCTCTTGCTTTCTGGTACTTTGCATGAAGTCCCCCAAAACAGCCATTGCTTTTTATTAGCAGTCCTAGGTTATTGGTACTAGTTCTTAAAAAATGCACTATGAAGTTCTTTTAATGGACGAGGGGCAGGATGATGATGTTCGCCCTTGCCTTCATGTTACAAAAACAGCTTTGAAATCGTTCTACCATCAAGTGAGTTGAAGGATACTTTGGGGGAATTACAGAAGTTCACCAGAGTACAGTGGGAGTACAAACCCTATTTCTACAGTTTTCATAGGCATACATTTTAGAGTGCTCAAAATACATCAGAAAGCAGTAAGAACTATGGGCACACTCCTTATGCTTATCCCATGTTGGCACAGGACAGTGTTATTTCTACATAACAAAACTGTAGGTGACTTTAAACTAGGGGCTGGGAACTTTTTTCCTTCAGGGGCCACGTTGAAAATTAGTACAAGCTTCAAGGGCCTCTCCATAGAAGTTGGAGACAGGGGCGCTTAAGGGGTAAGCTCAAGAATAGGTGGTCCAGATGCTGGATCAATGCCATGGATGTGTTTCTTATCCTTGAGTGCATGCCTTCATCTGTGCTTCCTTATTCTGAGCCCACTTCTTCAGTGCTTGGGGGACCACATAACTGGAAAGGGACCATATAAAGAGTAGCCATAGGCTGCATATGACCCCTGGGCATGAGGTTTCCTGCTCATACTGCAAGATGATGCAGCATCACAAGTGTAGATATTCTACAGTGCTGAAACAATCAACATTAAACAAGCAGTTAGAACACAGATTCACACAAGACTTTCATTCCAATATACTGGGGAGGAAGAGAAAGAAGATATAATTTTCCACATGAATTCAACTACATAGGTTCCTGGTGGAGGTAAGGTAAGGAAGCTAGGGCTGAAACACAATTTTGACCTTCTCGAAAATCTCATCGAGAATAGAATGTTGAGTTTTACGTGAGAATGTTGAGTTTCTCATGATAATCTCATGAGATCTCCCCAGGGCTGCAAGAGTCTTTATTTTACTTATTTATTTTCTAGATTTATACCCCACCCTTCCTGAGAACAGCTCAGGGCGGCTTCCAACAAAATAAATAAAATACATATAAAACCATTTAAAAACACATCAAAAATACATAAAGTATTAAAACGGGGCCTGGGAAACATTTAAAACAATAAAATTGGGTAGGGGAGATAAAACTCCATTAACCCACCCTCCCAAAAGGCCTGGGCAAACAGCCAGGTTTTACATCTTCGCCGGAATATCAAAAGGCTTGGTGCCAGGCGAGCTTCCTCCAGAAGGGAGTTCCAAAGGCACGGCACGGCCACTGAGAATGCCCTCTCCATTGTGGTCCCCCGTTTAACACGGGGGGCCTCCAAGAAGGCACCCCCGGCAGACCAAAGGAGCCGCTCTGGGTCTTGTGAGAATTATTTTCATTCTTGTTTCAGCCCTAGCACAGTGCAGTGTGGCACAGTAGTGGGAGAAGAACTATGTGCAGCAACTACATTACCACAACACATATGTTGCCCATACAGTATTTTGATCAACTGAGTTAACTCTGATCATGGCTTACTCTTATTTTATAGTTAATCACATCAACGAACTGCCTACAAAATAAGTGACCTTATCAGACTTGTTTGGGAGACAAGAGTACTTCATATGGATAGGTGGATACATACATTTAATTAATTTCTATTTAGGTGTCCTTAGGTAGCAATTTTTAGCTCTGTCCCTTTTCACCAGAGTTTATATTTATTGTGAAAGCTAAGCTAGGATTCCCTAACTTGGAAGTAGCAGTTACACTACAAACTGCTGCTTTAATAGGCGCAACAAGAGTTGTTTTGAAAAGGAAGACATCGATTATAGTAACCTCAAACATCCTTTGAAAAAGTTACTAAGGCCGCGATCCATAAACCAGTTAGTTACTCCAGAGGAGTGGGCGACCTGCCTTAGTAACATTAAATCCATAAGGAAAGCAATGCTTCTTCCCCTTGCAAGGTTCCCCTCTGCTCGGCGTGACATCTCTGTCAACGCAGCAGGGGAGTCGAGTCCCCTCGCTCACCTTCCAATCCCTCCTCATCCATCCCCGCTGGCTTTGCCTCGCGCCTCCCCTCTTTGGCGGCTTTAGGGTGGGCAGATCACCATTGAAACTACCACTTGCCCTGGGAGCTGTAGGGCTCTGAAATAAGAGAAGCGACCCCGCGTGACCGATTGTATCCCCCTCTCCCCTCCGTTCAGAGGCTCCGTGCCTCCCAGGGCGACGCCGCATCTTGCTGAAAGCGACTCCTACGGCTCTTGTTTCAGCCTCGGCGCCTCCCGCCCTCCCAGTCCTGGGCAGAAGCGGACACCCAGTCCCCAAACAAGCCCAAGAGCCGTCGACACCAGAAGGCGAGCTCAGTCCGGATCAAACCACTGGAAGAGAGAGAGAAGCCCGAGGCTGCTTGTCCAGCATCAGGTCCCTCCGCCGCCCTGGCAAATGGGGCCGAAGCTCCCTATCCCCGCGCCCTGGGGGGGTGTCAATTCTTGAAGCCTGCTCTCCACAAGGTTTAGGCAGCCTTACGGCGCTTGGGACTAGCTCTCCTTCCGGGCAGGCCGCAACGCGGCCCAACCGCGCTCTTCTCCAAGGCGACCGGAGACCGATCGGAGTCTCTAGTACGCGGCCGAACAATGTCGGTCTTTTACTGCGCATGCGTGGTACCAACGCCCGGTCCTGCCTCCCCAACTTTCCTTTCCAGGAGCAGCAGCGCCTCAGCTGCACCAGGAACCGACTCGCGCTCTCATAGGCTGCCTCTGCCTAGCGAGCGTGCCTGCGCCACGCCTCTCTTGCCTTGCTCGAGCCGATAGCTCCAGCTTCTCCCCGCCGCCGCCGCCGCGCGCGCCCGGGTACCTCGCGTTTCCCCCTCACCGGCGCGCGCTCTTCTTGCGCTGTCAGTGTCTCGCGCTCCCTATCAGTCAGTTGGAGGCTCCGTTAAGCGGTGGCGGGTTCCTGTTTCCGTCTTTTCATCCTCCCTCCTTCGCGCGCCGGCGCTTGTTTCCACCCGGCACCCGCAGCGCCAGGCAGAGGAGAACCGAGCCGAGCCCGCGGGCGGGCGGCGCTGACACTCGGGTAAGAGGCTGCGGGGGTCAGTGTGAGCCACAGGGGCACCGGGAAACGAGCTGGACCAAGACCGGGGAAGGGTGGGCTGCTCCAGCTGCTGCTGCTTCCCCAGCTCAGCCCTCAGGCCTGGCGTTGCTGCTGAGGCGCGAGCGCTGCTCGGCAACCAACCGGAGGAGGGGGGTGCGAGCCCCGTAGCCAGGTCACTGGGGATCCCCAGCTCAGGGAGTGAACCCCCGGAAACGTTCCAGCGTCCTGAATCCCGACCCTCTGGGAGAGAAGGGGAGGGTGGAGCGGGCTGAACCCCAGCGGGAAAGGGCAGGCAGGGGGCTGGTTGGGGAGCAGTGGCTTGGGTGTCTTAGTGCTGATAAGAGAAGGAGGAGGTGGCTGCGGCGAGGCCGATTTGAGGAGCAAGGGTGGAAACTTGCGAGCGCCGAGCATCCTATACAGCACAGTCAGAACAGCCTGTATTCAAATCGGGGTGCGCAGGGGGACGAGGAGCGCCAGAGACTCGACTGCCAGGCTGGGGGTGTAAAATACCTCTGTGCGTGTGTGTGTGAGTCAACCAGGATTTGGGCTCGTGTGTGTCAACCAGGACTGGGACTGGTGCTTCAGTCGCTTGCTCTGCAGTCTCGGGTACAGTAATAATTAAGAGATGGCTTCAAACTTTACTTAATCTCGGGAAGCATAGTAGGTGAAGAAGGTGCTTGCATCTAGTTCTGTAGTAGAATGACTTAAAAAATGTTCTTTAGGGCTGCATATATATTTTATTTGTTAATGCACTTGACCAGTTAGGCACCTTCAAGAAGTGTCTGCCCTGGGTATCTGCTGCAGAAGTTGGTTGTTATCAGTTGGAACTTCCTTGAAATAAGACGTTTAATAATGTTTTAACCTGCTAACGTACATGACTGTAAATTCTAGTATAGATAGAATTGACTAATTTATTCCTAGGCTGTGCTGTGATTAGCGCATGCTATTTTTCAAACATGATAGCACCCACTGTGTTACAAAAGCTTGGGAAAGATGGTTCCTTCTGTTTTTTGTTTTTTTAAAAGTTTCCTGAAGAAGTACAGGGAGGCTTAGCGAAAAGTACAATGCTAGGCAAATTATATGAAAATTATCCTAACCATCATCTCCTTGCTACCATCAGCTCCTTCCAGCCTGTTTGTTCTTCTTAGCCTGTTTGTTCTTCTTAGCTGCCTGTCATTGCATACTTAGGCCTACTGTGGCATCATGTAGTAGAGTCAATGTTTCACTTTCAACTTGGGTCTAATGTTGCAAATACTTACACCTATGCTTGACTACTATGGGTGTGATTCAGTAGTTCCATTAGTGGGACTACTCCCAGTAGTAAAGCTATCTATGTAAGTCTTTGGAGGACTGGATACTTAAATTGTAAGCTTCTTGAATTGGGGACTAGTAAGGATCGTTTGCAGTTGTTCCTGAATGAGGCCTGTAATATTGCAATATAAATATTATATGAATACCAACATGAATAGAACAAATGCTTACTGTCTTATCTACACTAGAATTTACAATCACGTTTGCTAACGTGCATTGTCATATTTGAAAATCCTATTGTAGATGGTCTAAACGTTGATAAAGCAACAAGGGAATGGGGTGTCTTATTGGAAGTTGGTCTTCTAGAGTTACTCTCTTAGATCTACTTTCCAAAAGTCATCCCTACATGTATGAGGTACTTTAAATGCTAAACTGGGAATATTTTCTGGACATTTATATGGCTGCTGAAAACCGGGTTTTATTATAATTTCTTTATAAATGTTTTCCCTTGGGTACTATAATTTGATTAGATTATTGATTATACATTTTAAAATATGCACTAACTTGTACTTGTTGGATCCTGCAAGTACATACTTGTGCACTCTCTCTAATATGCCTAAATAATACCTGCCTAATAATAACTTCCAGTTAAAATTCTATATTAAGTAAAGAAGGGCATGTTACAACATTCATAAAACAAAGCTCCTGTCTCAACATAGTTTTGCCCCAAAAGCGTTTAACTATTGAGTAGTTTGTTCAAAAACATAAACTATGAGGGTGAAGTAAGAATTAGAAACTGGTGTGCTGAACTGAGCAGGCTTGGTATCTCAAAGATACTGGAGGTACCTAACAGTTATTTGGTAACCAACCCCTTTTCTCTTTTTTTGGTTGACTTGCATTTAGAACGTTCTGTTGGTGTATATGCCTTGTTTATTTCAGTAGGATTTGCATTGGTGGAGTACTTTGAGGATTAATCAGAGAATGAATTAGCTGACGTGGAAACGGCAAAGACGGTAGAAAAGGTATATAGTGTTTTAACTACGTTTGCTCAAGAAGAAGCAAATTACCTAATAAAAGAAACCAGGATAGTAGTAAACGTCACTTAAGGTTTCCTTGGTTCTGTAATCTCATTTTGAAGGTTTATGAGTGCAATGTTAGGACTGTAAACAAGCAATATGATCATATTCTAGAACTGGGTAGTACATGATGAGTATTTTTAGACTGTTTTTTAGACTGCATTTGTAAATTCAAATATTTCATCTGTGTTTTCCCTTACCAGTGTTTAAATGACTGTCTTGCATGTCAGTTCTACTTTAGATGGAATCGGTTTCAAGGTTTTGTGAATATGTGCGACTCAAAAGAATAAAAAGAATTATTTATTCATTCCCTGATAAGACTTTTTAACATAATTTTCAGAGGTTCTGGCAAAGCGATATCCTTTGAAAGAAAAGGCTGAAATAGTATTTTAGTCTAATTTCTATGTAGTCTGTGGGTGTTTGTAAAGAAAAAGTAATTACAGTGTTAGTCTGGTCTGGAGGGGGAGCTAGTGTCAAAGCAAAATATAACTTAATTTATGCTAGAATCTTTCAGCATCCTGAGACTCTTTTGAGCCTGATTGTAAGTTGTACAATTAAGGAGGAAAGGGTAATGTACAATGAAGAGAAATAAATATTTAGGTTGGTGATGAATGCTATGTATGTGAATTTGTTATAATATGTGTTTATACACATAATGCATATACTAACTTGTGTAGTGCAACATGTATATGGTGAAGAATGGAGTATACTAAATATTTCAAACATGCTCTGTTTTATGACAGTATAATATTATTGGATTCTTGTTAGTCAATTCTTAATTTAAAAGTTCAGTTTAAAACTATCTGTGTTTGCATAATAGTTTTAGCTTAGAGGAGCATTACAAGCAGAGCTAGAGAAGCAACTATTCCTATTCATTAAGTTTGAAAACCATTTTTTTCTTCCTTTCAAAATACCTAGTAAATAAATCTCAGGTCACAGTCTCATGCTTGAGGCATGATCTTACTGGTGAAGATATGTCAGTAGGTGCTTTAATTTTAGTGTAAGCTGCCATCTGCAGAGGCTTCACAATGACACTCCAGTGGTTTGGAAGCAGGGCCTTCAAGGTCACTCCCTAAGAGATGTTTCTCCAACATAGCCCATTGAATTACCTGCTGATCTTCCAGGTTTGCCTGCTGCCTTCAAATATTATTATTCATTATCACAATTTGTAATCCACTCCCTCCTGCCTACTGGCAGCTTGGGGTGGCGAACAACATATATTAAACAGATATATAAAATACATTCATAATAAATAAACCATTAAAACCATCAATACATATACATCAAATAAAACAACTGAAGCCTGGTAAAAAACAAATATCCCTCCTCCCATCCCCAAAGAAAACCCCACTGCCCATCCCCTCACCAAACGCTTATGGTTCAAATATGAACCAGCATGACAATATAATATCTAAGGTTTGCTTGTATGTGTATATAGTGTAGCCAGCTGTCATGAGTACTGTAAAACTTTGAACAAAACTATACTAAAATGAAACTATCTTCCAGTCTGCATACACAAGCTGCTGTTTTGCTATACATTTTCAGAAAAATTGTTGGTATGCATCTAAATGTGACAGGGCTGCCTTTTCAGTATAAAGTTACCAAATAAACCTATAGTGGCAATGCAAAAGAATATTCCGTTGTGGCCTCTTGAGTTTGGCCGACAGAGCCCTCTGGTGGGGTACTATCTGCCTGTGAAGTTTCCACAAGGGCATGCACTCGGTGGCTGCCCCGCAACTGTGGAAGTTCCTCCCCTTGGAGATCTACCTAAGCCCAAGCCTGCTCGTTTTCCGGGGGAGATGCAAGACCTTTTTGTTTGGTCAGGTGTTTGGCAGGTAGGGATAGGGATAGGCAAGTAGGGTTAGGGAAAAGGTTAGTGTGTGGGGGGGTAGGGGATGTTTTAGCTGTTTTATATCTTTTTTTTTATTTTTGTAAGCTGCCCTAGACTACTTGGGAAGGGTGGGGTAAAAACTGAGATGAATGAAGGAATAAATAAAAGGGGCAGCACAGTCTGTGGCATTTAGTAAAGAAGAATAACACTATACGTTGGTTTTACAGTTCCAAAATTTTGAAGTTTGCAGAATAATAATCATATCTTTATGGCAGCTGATCCTGGTTCGGCTTGCATAGTATGTTTTCTGCCAGAATGTTTCTGCTAAATTGTTTCTGTGTTTAGTGTTAAGTACTGTAATGACTGTTGCATCTTAGTACAGTTGCTCAGTTCCAACCATTTCCCCCTGGTTTTCCTTTCATTAGGCTGCTGATTTATTTGGGTTAAACTTTACCATAATTAGATTATAACTTATATTATCAGAAGTGTGTTTGTGTATGTATATAATATATTTAATGTATGCGTGTCTATAGAATGCTACAAGACAGTCAAGTGTGAAATACAGGAGATATACACAACATCCAGGGCAGTGTTCCCAAGCCTTTCCAACCCCTTCCCACCTTGAATTGTGGGGTGCTTCTGCTCCTTGGTGAGCAATGGAGCTCAGTGGGGAACAGGATAATTCCTCCCCCACATGGTGCAAGCCTCCATCTAGGGAGCCTTGTGTGCTGTGACACATTGGTGTCATGATATACAGTTTGGGAAACACCAACCTAGGCACTCGCTAGGATGCGTTCTGGTCAGTACTTGGTGTTGCATACACTTTGGTGTTGTATATACTGCTTAAGTATTCTGTAGTATGCCTAATTCTAAACTTAGCTTGTACCTAGGCAAAGAGTCCTAGGGTGGAATCAAACAAGATGATAGCCCACATTAGCCTTTATCAGTTGTGCCCTTAGATTACCAGGGAGTAAAAGGGGCACTCGGGGAGAATAAGGACATTGCAGAGAAGCTGAATGAATTGTTTACTTCGGTCCTCACTGCAGAGGATGTTGGGGAGATACCCATGCCAGAACTATTTTTTTTGTAGGTGATGAATCAGAAGAACTGTCGCAAATTAACGTGGCTATGGAAGATGTTCTCCAGCAAATTGACAAGCTAAATAATAACAAATCACCAGGACCAGATGGTTCCTAGAGGAACTCAAGTATGAAATTGCAGACCTGCTATTGGTAATTTATAACCTATCGCTAAAATCTGCCATTGTACCCGAGGACTGGAGGGTAGTGAATGTAGTGCTGTTATTTTAAAAAGCTCCAGAGGCAATCCCAGAAACTACAGACAGGTGAGCCTGATGTTGGTGCCAGACAGACTGGTGGAAACTGTTGTGAACAACAGAATTATTGGGCATATTGATAAACATGGCATGATGGGCAAGAGTCAACATGGATTTAGCAAAGGGAAGTCATGCCTCAATAATCTATTAGAATTTTTGAGGGTGTATATAAACACGTGGATAAGGGTGAGCTGGTCAATATAGTTAATCTGGATTTCCAGAAGTCATTTGATAAGGGGTCTCATGAGAAACTCTTGAGGAAATTAAATAGGCATGGGATAGGAAGCAGTGTTCTGTTGTGGAACTAACTGGTTAAAGGATAAGATGCAAAGAGTAGTAAGTAGCCAGTTTATGCAATGGAGAGAAGTAAATAGTGGAGTGGCCCAGGGATCTGTACAGGAACCAGGGAGTAAAAACTAAGGTGATCAGATTTGCAGATGACAGAAAATTATTCAAGGTATTTAAAATTCGAGTGGACTGTGAGGAATTGAAGGAGGATCTTGTGAGACTGGGTAACTGGGCATCTAAATGGCAAATGAAATGTTGACAAGTGCAAAATGATACACGTAGGGAAAAATATTTTCACAAAACTGGGTTCTAAATTAGGGGTTACCACTCAGGAAAAGGTTCTTGGAGTCATTCTGGACAATACATTGAAATCCTCGGCTCAAAGTGGGGCTACCCAAGGTGACGGTCTGAAGACTGCAGCTGGGGAGAATGCGGTGGTCCATCTCCTGATGGGTACAGACCACTGAGAGCACATAACACTGGTGCTCCATTCTCTGTGTTGGCTGCCTGTTGCCTACCGGGCCCCATTCAGTGTGTTGGTGTTGACCTATAAAGTCCTACATGGCCTGAGCCCCACCTACCTGCAGGACCACCTCACTCTCCAGGTTGTGGAAGGGCCATTGTGGTTGGGGGGGGGGCGCCCTTTTGGAGGTCCCCCATGTTCGGCAGGGGGACCACATTGTTCTCTGCCGCCGCCCCTTGATTGTGGAACTCCATCCCGGCAGAGGTTCATTTGGCCCGGGACCTTCCCTCCTTCAGGCGTCAGTGTAAAAATTGGTTGCTTCGCCAGGCATTTGGTGAGAGAGACAGGTAGTGGGAGGGATGGGATAGGATTAAGGGAAGAATTGATGGTTTTATTGTTGTTTGTTTTAACGTTATGTGTATATTTTATGCTTTTATATTGTATGCCACCACGAGCTGCCTTTGGCAGGAGGGGGCAGGATAAGAAATTTTAATAATAATAAATAAAGTTTGGTGGCAGGCAGGAAAGCAAACAGGATGTTGGGAATTATTCCGAAAGGGATAGAGAATAAAACTGGGAAAATATGCCTCTGCAGAAATCCATGGTGCGACGCACCTTGAATATTTTGTGTGGTTCTGGTTACCTTATCTAAAAAAGGATATAGTAGAACTAGAAAAGGTACAGAGAAGGGCAGCAAAAAGGATGAAAGGTACGGAATGGAATGACTCCTGCATGAAAAGAGGCTTGATAAATTAGGGCTTGTTGTTTGGAGAAGAGATGACAGAGGGGATATGATAGAAGTTTATAAAATCATGAGTGGTGTGGAACGAGTAAATAGGGAACAGTTATTTACCCTCTCTAACAGTACTAGAATTAGGGGATGCTCCTTGAAACTAAATGGTGGTAGACTTAAAAGAAATGCACAGGTAACTTGTGGAATTTGTTGCCAGAAGATGTGGTCAAAACCAGTAGTATAGCTGGGTTTATAAAATAATTGGATAAGTTCTTGGAGAGTAGGTCCATTAACAGCTATTAGCCAAGTAGGTTTAGGGGACATAATGTTTTACTGTTGGGAGCAGGGAGTGGACAAATGGGAATGGATTGCCCATTGTGACCTAATTGGGTATTTCTTCAAGTGATCAAGATTGGCTACTGTCAGAGACAGGATGCTGGGCTTGATAGACCATTGGTCTGACCCATTGTGGCATTACCTATGTTGTTGTTGTTTTGTTTATAAGCTTTTATATAGCACCAGCGATGTACCTGGTGCTTTACAGAGAATAAGATACACACGGTCCCTTCCCAAGAGCTTACAATCTAAAGACGGGGAGGGCAGACAGGGAAGGGGGAGCAGAGGGAGAGACAAGGGATGCAACATTCACGAGGATGCGAGAACTCAGGTACACATTCTTGGCTTGGTTACAGTACATTGGAAGTTTGCAGATAACAAGTGGGGGATAATCCTGGGTGGGGATGATTAGCAGGAGTTAGGAAGGGCGGAGCGGAAGAGGTGGGTTTTGAGGAGGGACTTGAAGGTGTGGAGGGCGGGGGCAAGGCAGACGAGGGCAGGGAGGGAGTTCCAGCCGTGTGGGGCAGCGAGGGAGAAGGGATGAAGGCAGTTGGGGGAGCAGGGGAGATGTGGGAGGGTGAGGGAAGGGATGGAAGGAGGAGCACTGCTCGAGCAGGGGTTCGGAGGGAGATCAGGGCAGAGAGGTAGGGGGGAACGAGGTTGTGAAGGGCTTTGTAGGTGAAGACAAGGAGCTTGTGCAGAATACGCTCAGGAAGGGGGAGCCAGTGGAGAGAGGAGAGGCTGCACATGGTCAAAGCGACGGACTAGGTGGATGATTCTGGCAGCAGAGTTTTGAATAGAGATGAGGGAAGAAAGGTGAGAGTGGGGAAGGCCACCGAGGAGGAGGTTACAAGTGAGGAGGAGGCGTGAGATGACTAGGACGTGGATGAGAGTTTTGGCAGAGGAGACAGACAGAAAAGGGCGGATCTTAGCAATATTGTGGAGGGAGAAGCAGCAGGATTTTGCCACGGAGTCAATGTAGGGTTTGAAGGTAAGGTGCGAGTCGAAGATGGTCAAGCTGCCGGCTTGGGGGACAGGGAGGATGGAGACCCCATCAATGGCAATTGACAGGGAAGAGGGAGAGGAAGGATTGGGAGGGAAGATAAGGAGTTCAGTTTTTGTCACGTTCAGTTTGAGTTGGCGTTGAGACATCCAGGCAGAGATATCAGAGAGACAGTTGGTGAGATTAGCTTGAACAGAGGGGGAGAGGGAAGGAGTAGAGAGCTAGAGTTGAGTGTCATCAGCGTATAGGTGGTATTGGAACCTGTGGAAGGCAATGAGTTTACCTAGGGGTTGGGTGTAGAGAGAAGAGGAGAGGGCCAAGGACAGAGCCTTGGGGAACCCCGACCGAGAGGGGTAGGGAGGAAGAGGGGGAGGAGTTAGGAAGAGATACATTGAAGGAGCAGTGAGAAAGGTAGAAGGAGAACCAGTCGAGGACAGAGTCCTGGAATCCCAAGGAGTTCACCAGGTGTGTTCTGCGTGTCCATCTATTTGGCATCCACCACGTGGCCTCCATGTGGTCACCACAAAGCCAGGGATGTTGTGATCCCACCATGTGGGCCAAACATTGCTAATGGGTGCCCATGTGTCCGCATCTTGTCAATTAGGTTCGCCTGCAGCCTCACCGTCATCCAGGTCTGCAGCACATATAGTCCCCCCTAGCATGCCTGGCCAGCTGAGAGGGGGGAGCAGGAGCAATATACCCCCTGGCCACTTTTCAGCTGAGAGGTGTGCTAGAGGTCTTCCCTCCCCTCCCAGCTTCCCTCAGCCTTTCAGCTTCCGCTGGTGGAAGCTGCCACAAGCACATGAAATGTTGGCAGGAGGCTGCCCGTTTATTAGGCTGGATGTATTAAAATATGTGATTGGGGCTGCAAGGACCAAACACGACTCCACTGGACTGTCGTCTCGTTTGATAATGCCCACTCTTGGCTAGGTATGCTATATAAAACCTAGGCATAGTACAGAAACACTGATAAGTAGATATTTTGACTTGGAATTTTAGCATTGTATGCACAGTTCTACCTAGGCCTGTGGCCCCAAATATTTGCTTGTGAGATTAATATAACCTTGTTGCCCCAGACAGCAACAAATTCATGCATAGTCTTGTCCCACGGTTTTGGACTTCTGACTTGGGTATTCTGTGGAATACCTAAATCAAAACTTTGCCTGTAACATATAAATTAAGTCTTAGTTGTAAAGAGTTCTTTCATTTTGGGACTTGCACATTATAGAGCCACAGTCATGGCTCTATAGTTAAGGTGGTAGCAAACTCATTGAACAGTGCCTATGCTCTTAAATGGGAGTCAGTAGAGCAAAATCTTATGGTTAGCAACGATTCTAGTTTTCCTTCAGCAACACATGTGTTCTGTGATTACAAACAATGAAGGGGAATCCAGGGGAGGATCATGGGGTGGTGGTGAGGGGTGAAGGTGGGGGGGTCCCCATCCCTCATCTGCCTCTGCCTGCTAGTAGTGCTGCAGCAGCAGTAGTGGGATGCCAGGACACCGATTGAACTGAGAGATAAAGGTGTTTGTTTACAAACAACTCCTCCCCATGTGAGTGATCAGAAGGTTGTTGCCTTGTAAAGAAGATTCTTCGAGATGGCTGCGAACATTCTCGCAACTGGGTTGTACATGCTCACCATATTCAAATAGACCACGTGATGGTCTTGAGCTCCTCTAGTATAAAAAGCACCTTCCCCCTGAGAATGACAGTTCCTTCCAACCTTTTCTAGGAATATAAGAAAAAGATTCCATGCGGGACTGGAAGGGTGGGTGTTGTGAGAATATTTGGAGCCACCATGAAGAATCTGTTTACAAGGCAGCAACCTTCTGTTCTTCGAGTGGCTCCTCACAGGCCATTTTTACACAGCTGTGCCGGGTGGGGGTCTGTGGGTGTGCTGGTGCGTGGGTGGGGCGTGCACACAGCTGCACACACATCCCCACTCACCCCCCACTCATCCACACCCATGGAGCAACCACCGTTTCCCCCTGTTGCTCCGTGCGTGGGGATGAGTGGGGGGTGAGTGGGGATGTGTGTTAGGCACGTGCGTGCCACATTGTTCACACGAGGCTCCCCCACCCATGAAGATGCAGAAATCTGCCTGTTCATGGGTGGGAGAGGCCTGTGTGAAAAGGGCCACATTCTCACAATTGTCTTACTTATACTATCTTAGGTAGGAATTTAGGATGTAAAGCAATATCTATTCTATCTTGGAAAATCTGCAAATGTAGTTCTGAGACTATTATGGCTATTTCACTAAATCTTAATGAAGTTATTGCTAACAGGAATACTGTCTTTAAACCCCCACCCCACTATCAGTTCATTTGCACCCCCCCATATAATCAATTCATGCTACCCCAGGGTGCAAATGAAGTGGTTATGGGTGCAGGGCAGTGTGAATTGATTGAGAGTGCAACTGAACCAGTTATATATATGTCTCTTTTCATGGCATAATGCGCTTAATAGACTGTCTGCATTTTGGGTGTCTTGTGTGTTTGATAGCAGTGCCCCCAGGCCCGCCAAACTGGGCAGTGCTACTAGGCCCACCAGCGGGACACACAGAGGGGGGCCCATCTTGACTTCTTGGCCAGGGGTCCATTGCACCCTAGCTACTCCCCTGGTCTAGTGTGTGTGAATGATCAACTTGAATGAATATGTGAGATGAGTGCATGTGTGTACTGTCTGAATGATTGTGTGTGTGTGTGTGTGTGGGGGGGGAGGTGAGAGCACGCGTATGAATGTGTGACCTCTTTTACATGAGACGCACCCATGCAGTGGCATGGGGGGGTGCATCTCATATGAAAGCAGTCGCTTGTGTGCTCCTGTGTAACATGCACCTCCACCCATCACCTCTGCACAGAGAAACCTGCGAAAAAACAGGTTGCTCCATGTGGGGGATGGGTGAGCGCCTGTGTGCACCTGCAATGTTCTTGTGTCTGGTGCCAGTTTATGCATTAACAAAACTATTACGTTTCAACAGAAGGGCAAATTATCTAGACAAAAAACCTTTGGTTTAAGAAGCTCGTTAAGGCAGCATTACAAATTTACCAGCCATTACCAGAAGCTGTGGTAAGGGCCAGTACGATACCTGAGTTTAAAAGAGGTTTGGACAAGTTTCTGGAAGATAGGTCCATTAGAAGCTATTAACCAGACAGGATCAGGGAGCATGACGGGAGCTTGGGAAAACAACAGGGAATGGATCCCCCATTGTGACGTGTTGGGTGCTTAGCCCAAGCCACCATGATTGGCCACTGTCGGAGACAGAATGCTGGACTAGATGGACCATTGGTCTGACCCAGTATGGGACTACTTATGTTCTAACTGCTGGGATCTGCTTGTGCTGCTCATTGGCCAGAGATACATCCATCAGGTCCTACCTCTCCCAGTTCAAGAGTTCAACACTGTTTCTGGCTCCAAGATGTCTGCTCCCTCCATCCCTCTCCACATTTCCCTCCAAAAAACACCTGCCAGACTGCCAGGCAATAACAAAATCAATAACTACTTTTGTTATCATTTATTGATTTTTGTTGTTTGTCATTTTTGTTATTGCAACAACGAAAACGATAATTTTAGCTTTCGTTATTGATATAACAAAAATGACAGCGCACGCTTACTTCTGTTTGTGGAACACAGTGTAGTTCTTCATAAACAGTGCTCAAAGTGCTTGTTCTCATGAAATGCCTTCATGTCCATCTTTGCCTGGCAGGTAGAGTTGGTCAATGCTGAAATTCCTGGTAGATGACTTGCAGCATTGGCATTGACTGACTGTTCCAGTGTCCTGTTGATGGCAGATCTTGAGAAATTCTTTCTATTCAAAGTATTGACAAAGCCTCTTGTTTGAAGTCATTTGTAATGCCAGGTTGAGTCTCCTCCTTTTTCAGCATGTTTTCTTGATATCAGACAAGCCATCTTGCATAGTTCAGCTTATTGAAGGTAATGAACAAACTGGACATTTGACCAAGGCAATATGCAAACAAACTGTGATTGCCAGTTTTATGCAGTGGAAAAACCTGTGAAACAGGTGAATGAGTTTGATGTAGACAAACCAGTATTGTGCCATTTCCCCATACTCACCTGAATCTCTTTTCATTGAGAATTCTACATATGCACATCTATGAACTTCCTCAGTTCTTCAATCAAATCTTCCTTTCGGAAGTCTGAAGACATGTAAGATGTCTAAGGTACCTTTTGTACCTTATGATGTAATTATTTCAGCATGGGCTCTTGGGACTATCACACTCTGCCCGGGTCTTAACTACCTTGAATAATTTGGTGTCATCTGCAGATTTAGCCACCTTTTTTTTTTT